>JARJDZ010004313.1:0-21391 GCA_030264555.1 Aleochara sp. GC000083 | reverse complement strand
TGCGTCGTTTTGTCAAATGCGACGTTTTTGACTGCGACCATATTCCCGCGCCGTTTTGACGTTCGACGTCTTTGATACGACGTTTTGACGTAGAACCAGAGACGAAAGCGAACGTCTTAATGTTCTTAACATAAACAGTCTGGCGACACTAACAAAGAATGCTCCCTCAAGACTGTAAGAACAGTTTTCGTGAAGTTAGTTGAATTTCGTATTCGAACGAAGTGAGACCAACCGCCTCCTGAAATACTTATTAAAAGTAATTCATTAATCAAGTTGTGTTCTCATTTTCCGTACTCTGCACGTTCACATTTCCAACAGGTTATGGGCCCAGAGTATACGCGAAATTAAAGAACGTTTTTGATTAATTTGTATCGCTTACGTTGTAAATAAAAACTTAGTCAAATTCCGGTGTGTGTGTGTGCGTGAAGTGATATCACCAATAAAATGGAAAGGTCCACCAAGAAGAATATCGCACCCTTCGATGGAACGCACTACAACATCTGAAAGTTTCGCATAAGAGCTCTCTTTGCCGAAGAAGATGTCCTCAAAGTCATCGACGAGGAAGCGCCAATACCGATCACCGAAGAGTGGCGCAAATGCGAAAGAAAGGCCAAAGGTTGGATAATAGATAATCTTAGCGACTTACTTATCCACATGGTGAGCGATGAAATGTCTGCGAAAGACATAATAGGGAAGCTAGATTCCATTTATATGCGAACTAGCATTGCCTCGCAAATAGCGGCCCAGAAGAAATTATTAAATTTCAAATTAAAACCCGATTCGACCCTCACGCAACATTTTATAGAATTCGATGAAATGTTGGTCGAGTTTGTTGCTGCAGGAGGAACCTTGTCTGAAATGAGTCGGATAACTCATCTCCTTTTAACACTGCCTCCATCATACAACGGCGTTATCACTGCAATTGAGACGTTATCTGAGGATAACATCACTCTCGGATTCGTCAAAGTAAGGTTGCTCGATCACGAAATAAAATTAAAAGGTGAACATGCCGATACTTCTGGAAAGGCATTGCAAACCAAAGCATCGAACCAAACGTGGAAGAAGCGCAACCACAACAAAAATTTTAATAAATTCCACAAAAATAAACGCAACGATCGACCACAGTTTGCGCAAAACCGATACAAATATAAGAAGCCCGAACATTGTGTGGTTTGTAAGCGTAATAACCACGTGAAGGCTGATTGCCGAATATACAAGACGATAATGCAGGAGATGAAAGCTGACACAACTAATCACAGCAATACCATACAAGCAGTAGAAGCAGACAAGGCTCCCGATTCGCACTTTGCATTTATGCTCAAGCGGAAAGCTGCAGAAAACAATGAAGAAATTGTGTTCATCTTGGACTCTGGTGCCACGGATCACATTGTCAACGACAAAAGTTTCTTCGAGTCCTTCGAACACTTGCAAGACCCAATCAAAATCACTGTGGCCAAGAATAATACTGCCGTATTTGCAACATTGAGAGGAACAATCAATGTCACCACCAACGAAAGATTCCAAGGAAAGCTGGAGAATGTGTTGTACGTCGAAGATGTTCCAAACAACCTTCTCTCAGTTCCAAGGATGCAAGCTGCTGGACTGACCACCGTATTCCACGCAAATGGTGGAGTAACCATCATGAAGGGGACGCAAAATATAATTAATGGTGAGTCCAATAAAGACTTGACTCTTATAAAATTTGCGATACCTAAATGTAAGTGCCGCACCGAATCAGACGGTTGCGTTAATTTAGCTAACTTGAAAAATAAATCAAGGTACAAAACTTGGCACGAACGTTTAGGGCATATAAGTAGGAATAAATTCATGCAGCTAAAAGGCAATCATATGATAAATGATGAGAAAACTATAATCAATATAAATCCCACTGACGATTTATGCCAAGCATGTGTTTTCGGTAAACAATCAAGATTACCTTTTTCAAAAACAAAAGACAAAAATCATATCACAAGGCCACTATTCATCACACATTCAGATGTAAATGGACCAATAAGTCCATCAACGGTTGATGATAAGAACTACTTTGTCGTATTTATAGACGACTATTCTCATTATGTAGTAACGTACCTGCTAAACAGTAAAGCAGAAGTTTTTGGAGCTTTTAAAGACTTCAAGGCCAAAAGTGAAACTCATTTTAATATGAAAATTGTCAATTTCAAACGAGTTCAAAAAGTACTGTGTTCATGAAGGCATTACATATCATTTGACTGTACCGCATACACCACAACAAAATGGTTTGGCGGAGAGAATGAACAGAACGCTCGTAGAAAAAGCCCGTACAATTTTAAACGGAGCAGAACTACCTAAGTGGTTTTGGGGTGAAGCTGTCTTAACAGCCAACTACTTGACTAATATTACACCCACAAGAGCGATAGCAGAAAATAAAAACCATTCGAGATATGGCATAAAAGAAAGCCGAAGCTCGAAAACTTAAAAATGTTTGGTTCAACGGCTTATGTTCATGACAAACTCAAAGAGTCAAAGTTCGATAAAAAATCAAAGAAATATATATTCGTTGGTTATGAATCAAATGGGTATAAAGTATTTGATGTTGAAACGAGCGAATTTGCAAAAGCCCGTGACGTCATTTTTGACGAAATAAACTACAAAACTTCAAGACCAAAACTTGAGGAAAGTAGTAATGGTAGTAACTATATACCAAACGAACTGTTAACACTGAGCCGTTTACCAATGAAAATGCCAGAAACTAGTGAAACTAAATCATTAGATATAAATGAACCGCAAACAGTACAAATTCTGTAGAAACTGAAGCAGATAAAACTCGAGAATCAAAAATAGGTAGCGATCAAATCACTGAGTTAAGGCGTAGTGAACGTCTCAAGAAACGACCAAAATTATCGTATTCGTATCGTATCGTATCGTAAATTATAATCAAATGTTTTATATAGAGAAAGAAATATTTGAAGTGCCAAAGCACTATCATGAAATTAAAGGTCGTGATGATTACTCAAAGTGGGAAGAAGCTATTCAAGAAGAAATAAAATCATTAACTAAAAATGATACATGGACCGTAGTAGATAGGCCATTTAGTAAAAATGTGATAGATTGTAAATGGGTATTTGCTGTAAAATATGATGCTTTAGGCAATCTTTCAAAATATAAAGCTAGGTTGGTAGCCAGAGGGGATGATTTACACAAAAGTACTTACAAGACTATAATGAAACATTTGCCCCAGTATCCAGAATAACTTCATTCAGAATATTGTTAGCAATTTCCAATCAGTATAATTTACTACTCCATCATATGGACGTAAAAACTGCATTCTTAAATGGAATTTTAAAGGAAGAGACATGGAGTTTCCACAGGGATACCTACCAGATAATGATAAAAATTTAGTGTGCATTTAGTGTGCAAATTAAATAAATCAATTTATGGACTAAAGCAATCAGCAAATTGTTGGTTCCTAAGGTTTAATGAAGTATTAATGAAGCACAATTTTAAAAGCTCTCCAGTAGATCCATGCTTTTATATTCTGGATAAAAACAGCATTCAGGAAAACATATATGTGATCCTGTACGTAGATGATCTTTTGATCGCAACTGGTAATTCAACAACCATGTCCAGTTTCAAAAATTATTTAATGAAACAGTTCCAAATGGTTGATTTAAAAGAGATTCAACCCTTTCTCGGCATTCAAGTGCAGAGAGATAAAGACCAAATACATATAGATAAAAATGTATATTTAAATAAAGTTTTAGAAAAATTTAATATGGCTGAGTGTAAGCCAGTTAACTCTTCATTGCCACCAAAATTAAACTATGAGGCATTAAATTTGGAAGAGTATACCGAAGCACCTTGTAGGCAATTAATAGGTAGTCTTATGTATGCCATGCTTTGTACAAGACCAGACCTCTGCATAGCAGTAAATCTATCAAGTAGATATCAAAATAAAAGTAACAAAGAATTATGGCAATGTTTAAAACGTGTACTTCGATACGTTAAAGGAACGAACACGTTCAGACTAACTTTTAAACAAAATACATTTGATCAACTATTAATAGGATACGTACATGCTGACTGGGGGAGTGATGAAATAGATAGGAAAAGTACAACTGGCTACTTATTCAAATTATTTGAAACCTGCACAATAAGTTGGAACAGCAAACGACAAAATACCATTGCAGCTTCATCTACTGAAGCCGAATATATGGCTCTATTTGAAGGAGTTAGGGAAGCATTATGGACTCGCTCCTTAATTAAGTGGCTTCAGCTAAATATTGAAGGTCCAATTATAATCTTTGAAGATAATAAAAGTGCCATAGCTATAGCAAATAATCCTACAGCCCATAGAAAAACGAAACATATAGATATAAAATATCATTTTACTCGTGAACAAGTTGAAAAACAAGTTATCTGCCTGAAATTTATTTCTACAGGGCATCAAGAAGCGGACGCCTTCACCAAGCCGCTACCAGCTCCAAAATTTCAAGAGATATGTGGAAAAATTGGACTTACCAGAAAATCAGATCAGAACTGGTTACTACCACTACCACTAACTGCTGAGACTACAGTAGGAGCATCGACTACAAACTACTTGATCTGGATGGGTTTTTATAAAGGGTTTTCCCCAGTCCCTTGCGGCGAATTTTGGATCAACAGTCGATGTTAATACCCTTGAATATATTGATATATATATATGTTACGATATCGGCCGTTGGGCGGGGAATAATACACACGCAATACAGGAAACCGATTCATTAATGCCGATGCGACAACCGCATCGGAACAAGGAACTTGTCAGCATTTTCGACATCTACATCAATTCTTCGATTCATTCATCTCAACTCTTCGTGACATTCACTCACGGGTCGTTCACGAGTGAACACCAAGTCTGTTAATCAGTTATCGTTATTATTACTTATCGTTTCAATTATTAGTTGTAAGCAGTTGTACGAGTACTTTTGTGCCGTTATCTATTCATAATTTGTATTGTTTGGCTCGGAGTGGTGGTTGGGAGGACGAGATAATTAAAATAAAACCTGACGAAACTATCTTCATCTAACATATATGTATATGTATAATTTACGAAACTACTTAAATTGTATAATGGATTAATTTTTGAGGGTGCGTGTTGGAATACCCTGTATTCAAATACCAAAAATTAACTTGTTGATATTAGAAATACCGATCAGATTCCCATGGATCGATCCCACGATGATAAGAGACGAAACGTCTTAATGTTCTTAACATAAACAGTCTGGCGACACTAACAAAGAATGCGCCCTCAAGACTGTAAGAACAGTTTTCGTGAAGTTAGTTGAATTTCGTATTCGAACGAAGTCAGACCAACCGCCTCCTGAAATACTTATTAAAAGTATTTCATTAATCAAGTTGTGTTCTCATTTTCCGTACTCTGCACGTTCACATTTCCAACAAAACAAAACCCGAAAATGAAGAGGCAAGAATAAACAACTGGAACCGTCGTGACGCAAAAGCGCAAGAGGCGCTCGTAATACGAATGGAAGAAGACGCACTCGCACACATTATGAATTGCAAATCAGCATGCGAGATGTGGACAAAACACGAAAGCATGCAGCACGCGCAATGCAGAAGTAATCTACAATGTTCGTACTGTAAGAAACGAGGACACTCGAGGACACTCGGGCGCGCGACAACAAAAGGTACTCCCCAAGCTCGACGCAATCGAACCCAATTGAAAAGGCAGGTGGGTCCAACAAGAAAGACTTTGCTCTCCTCAGCAACCAAGGTATCGAAAAGCAACACATTAACACTGTCTGGTATTTAGACAGTGGTGCCTTACAACACATGTGCCGTTCGCGTAGTATGTTCGGAGAATATGAATTGTTAAAAGAACGAAAACAAATAAAAATCGGTGACGGAAATATAATGTTCGCCATCGGTAAAGGCAGTGTTCCTCTTCTGGCTTTCAACGGCGAAGAATTTACTAATGTGTAACTGGAAAACACACTCCACTTTCCCGAACTAGAAGTTAACCTTTTCTCCCAAGGTAGCGCCCTTGACAAAGGTTTGAAACTTGTTTCCGATGCGAATACAGCTAAATTTATCGATGACTCAAACAATGTTCGTGCCATGGCTATCAGAGAAGACAAATTGTTTCAAATGGCTTTCCGAGATGAAAGCAAAAATGGGAAATGCCTTGTCGCTACACAAAACAATCACTAGCTGATGTGGTGGCATCAGGTTCTGGGACACCAAAACATCAGACACGTCAAACAACTCCTTAATAAACGAGACATAAAATATAAGGAGCAAAACACCTTTTGTACTTCGTGCAACAAGGGTAAGCATCACAGAAAACCTTTTCCAGAAAGTAGATCTAGAGCTACCATGCCGGGTGAACTAATACACACTGATCTTTGTGGACCTATGGAAGAGTTGTCAATTGACAAATCCAAATACATCCTCCTTCTCAAAGACGAATACTCCGCATTTAAAACCGCTTATTTCATAGAACGAAAAGATCAAGTACCTGATAAAATAAAGTGGTTTAAAACACAAACGGGCAATCGCATCAAAGCAATCCGAAGCGATAACGGGAGGGAATTCGTTAATTCTGCCATGGACGAACTCTTCAAACAACATGGCATAGAGCACAATTTGACGGTGGCCTACTCTCCGCAACATAATGGGAGAGCAGAGCGGGAATTCCGTACCATTTTAGAGGCAACCCGCTCAACACAAAACGCCCAAACGCTTCTGGGCGGAGGCAATGAATACTGTAGTATTCTTACTTAATAGAACAGGGCCAAGCCCAATGATGGAAACTACTCCATACGAAGCGTTTTATAAGAAAACATTTTACCTCGCTCTCCTACGAGGAATCTTTGGCAGTAAGGTGTGGACACTGGTTCCAAAGGAGAAACGTTTAAAACTCGACGAAAAAAGCGTAGAAGGCATCTTCGTCGGATGTTCGGAGATTACCAAAGGGTATCGAATTTACTATAAAGAAAATGACGAAGTACTCATGAAACGTGACGTAATATTCACACCGGCCATCGAATTGGAAAATAACTCAAAGAAGGATGAAGAACCAATACATCGATCACGATATAGTCAATATATTGGAGGACAACGAAGAAGAAGACCCAACTACACAATCAAATGAAACAGACTACGAGGGAAACATCCAAACAACACCTCCAGAAACACAACCAGAACGACATCAACGTATTCGACGCACTCCAGACTACCATAACGACTACGAAACCAGCTTCTTTCTCCATGACATCGACGAGCCGGTCACCTATCAAGAAGCTATTACCGGTGAACATCGTAGTGAGTGGCAGGGCGTGATCAAAAGTGAAATAGACGCATTAAAAGAAAATCAAACATGGTGCATAGTAGATAAAAAAACAGCGAACGCGGAAATGGTTGATAGAAAATTTGCAGCAAACTGCATCAACGCCTTTGCGTCAACCGATGCGGACGAATCGCTGCGCCAACTGTTGATGAGATCGTTGGCTCAAAGCATGGACGCTCCGAGTACGAGTAGAAGTGCCCAACTATGATCCTAGTGATCGCTTTTCGTCGAGCAGAAAGTTGATTAGGAACATAGAACAGTTAGGAGCGGCGCATGGTTGGTTGGAGACCAAAATAATATACACCCTCACAATAGCTTGAAGGGACTTGCGGCCACCTGGTGGAAGACAATGAGTAGGCTGGATCATACCTAGAGCGAGTGGAAGGAGTTCCTCCTTGAAGCTATCCCTGCGGTGTATAATTATGACGAGCTGCTAATGAAATTGGCACCTAGAAACAAACGCCCGGATGAAGTGATGCACTCATACTATTATGAGAAGGTGGCATTACACCGATGAGATAAAGGTAGATTTACTCATGGGAGGTCTCCGTACCACTCCAGACATACAAGCAGCAACGTGAGCTGGCCAATACGATAACCCAGCTGCACTCTTGAGGAAGCTGAAGCTATTTCGGCCGACGCCGAAACAGGCCAGGTCAACTCTGCAGCGACCGATAATAGGCCCAAGTAGAAGTTTGCTCCGAAGGCGGACATCAGGGTGTGCTGCTCCTGCGGAGGACGAGGACATATCTCAACAAATTGAGGGGCAGCGACGACCGCAAAGGAGCTACAATTGCACAAAAATATTTGAATTTTGTGTTGGTTTGCAAGAGACGAATGATTGGCTTTGTTGATATGGGGATGTGACGGCACCACAGCAACCTCAGACAGCACTGTGGCGACATCACCTCAACTTAAGACAGCACTGTGGCGACACCACATCAACCTCAGACAGCACGAAATCTGACAACGCCGTAACACGCCAAGAAACTCACTCTTTCATCAGCGCTCGAAGAAATTAGACGTTCCTTCTCGATTATCTTACATTACGTTCAATAAATCTTCATAGTAGTTAGTACCACGTGCTTATTATTTACATCCACGACATTACTATCTACAACTGATGACCCCGACGTGATGGTGCCGGGAAGTACCACCGCTGGATCTCAATCTGAAGATCAGGCTAGCAACATCGAAGCAACTTCAGGCGGCGAAGTCAACCAAATCCGGGTAAGCCTTCCCCCATTTTATAAAAAGAGCATTAAGATATGGCTCTCTCAGGCAGAATGCCAATTTCAAGCGGCAAACATACGGTCGCAAACGACAAAGTACAACCACCTGGTCCCGCAACTGGAGCCAGATGTGGCAAAGGCTGTAGCAGACGTGATTTTCCAAGAAAAATCAAGCAAACCCTACGACGATCTGGTCCGACGTGAAGGAAGAGTTTGAAGATTCGCAGATAAAGAAAACACACAAGCTATTAAATGACGTGGAGTGGGGGACCGCAAGCCGGCGGCACCATTGCGAGAGTTGCGAACGCTAGCGAGCGGAGAAGTGCAGGATAGCTTTTTGCAGACGATGTTCATGCAGCGCCTGCCAGGAAACGTGCGCTCAATTCTTGCCACGAGTGGAGACAGCCTCGACCGAATAGCCATAATGGCGGACAAGATCCTGGAGGTAACTCCCACATATGGGGTAGCGGCGGCGGTCCACGCACCCGTATGAACGAGCAGCACGGAGGAGCGGTTACAACGCCTGGAGGACGCGTTCATGAAGCTGACAACGGACACGCATCGACAGCGATGGAGAGCACGCAAGCTATCACGAGGACGGTCGCAGTCATCGGCGAGGAAGTTCGATATATGCTGGTATCATTTCAAGTTCGGAGAACAAGCCAAGAAGTGTGATCCATGAAGTTTAGGGCGGGAAACGCGAGCGAGGAGCACTAATCACGGCAAACGCTGCACATCCACGTAATGTCGTGCGAAGCAGCGCGGCAGCCAAAGTAGGTGCGTATGTGAGGAAGAACACCACCACCATCGGTATATATAGGGGCGGTAGGTTTCTTACCCTTGGCAGAACAAACAAACTGCAGATACAGATTGATGAACAGTCGGCAGAATTGGAGTTATCAGTTGTTGCGGACAATGTACAAGAGGTGATGTGTTGGTTGGACAACCCTTTACAGAGCTACCAGGGGTAGTCACATATAAGACGCACGAATGGTTGAGATTGGTACACGGTAAAAAGCGCAGATACATTTTGAGGGGTATCGAGGATGCATTGATTCCTGCCAACTATATTGGGTTTGTAAGATGTAGCGGCGGAACGAAGGATGAAATGTATCTCGTAGAGAGCCTCAGGAAGGAAGAACAGAGTGCCCGTTATCAACCTCTCTTATTCCGTGCTGCACGCAGTGGGTTGGGTCCGTGGTATATGCTAGAAGCCAACTTGATGCGTATCCCTTTGGCCACATGTTTTATCGATGGGCCAGAAAGTGGTGCCCAATGCAGGTAATTGCAACCCATCCAGAGATGTGAAAGTGCTAGTACTTCTCCTCCGATTGAAGAAGTTAGTTATTAATCAACCATTGAGTAGACTCCATGATCCTGATTTTCTCTCCCCAATCTTTGTAATAAGTGTGATACACAAGGGTGCACCACAGCAAATCCAGTGTCGTAGCAATGCAAGGCGAGTCGCATTCTGAGTACCACGGGTGGTACATGCCGCCCGATGGAGCAGACACGTGAGTACCACCAGTGGTACGCGCCGGCGTCAACGTGTTAATAAGATATCGTAGTTTTGTAATTGTTATGAAGGATGCTCAATTACACATATTTATACATTTTGTTTACAGACAACCAATATTAAACATGTCCGAAACAAGAAAGAAATGTAGGCAGTATAATTTTGATTAATTGAAGTTCGGCTTTGTCCCATCTTTATCCAACATACAAATGCCTTTGTGCCTTTTATGCAACAAAGTTCTTGACAATGACACCATGAATCGAGATCATCTGAGAAGAGATCATCATCCTGCAGATAAAGATTTAAAATATTTTGAAACCCCTAAATATAAACTTCAGAAGAGACCCATGTGTTCGCTTGGACGTCACAAAGAAACGATTCTTGGAGAAAGTAATTCCTATAGCAAATAGCAACAGATTCAGCACCTGCAATGGTCGGACGTTATCGTGGTTTTATAAGTTTTTTACAAAAGGAAATACCTGGAGTACAACACATTGCATTATCCACAGACAACATTTAGCTGTTAAAAATTTAAGTGAAAGATTGCATGAATCTCTCCAATTTGTAATTGATGCAGTAAACCGAATTCGAAACAGTCCATTGAATAGGCGGTTATTTGCACAGTTGTGTGAAGAAAATAACGAGAACTTCCACAAGTTACTTCTTCACACAAATGTACGCTGGCTATCTAAAGGCTTATGCCTGACAAAGTTTTTTTCATCAACTGTTTCAGAGTTTCTAGATGGCAAAGATAAAAATTTGAAAGAAAATTTATTGAAAAGGAAAGCAGACATTGCATATATGACGGATTTGTTTGCTAAACTTAATACCATTTATTCAGATTTTGAAACTAGATTTGAGGATATTTTAACGCTAGTGATACCGCAATGTATTTTCAACCCATTTGGTCACATTGAAGAAACGAATATTGCATTGGAACTGTTGAATTGAATTGATATTTTTTTAGTGTGCACATTTTCAGGCTAAATGCTGCCCAAGGGTTGTGACTCCACTTCTCCTTTGGGGGCTCCTCTAGGGAACCTTTTTTGTGTTTGAATGCGTCTTGCGCCTCTTTATAGCTGGTAGGACCTTTTTTAGTTAGTTTAGAGTCAGTTATCATCCTGCAGCCGAAACACTCAGATCGCTCTCTGGTGTTTTTCAATTGTATAACTCCGCTTGTTTTTTTGTACTTCTTTTATATTATTTTCAATATATTTTTAAACTAAAGCGTAAATTTGTATTCCCTTCAACGAAGGCATTCATCTCAACAGGTTATGGGCCCAGCACGCTTCCACTGCGCCAGAGTTTAAAAATTGAAAATAAAGCCAAGCTGGCATAGCGTAAAAGAAGTTGCAAGCGTCGCGTCGTTAGTAAGTTTTTCGCGTATGTTTCCCTGTGCCGTGTACACGTAAATCCTTTATCATGGCTAATAAGGAATACAACTTCGTTAAGCTCAACGAAAACAATTACACGATGTGGAAATTTGGTGTAAATATTGCCCTCGGATGCGCCGATCTCCTGGGCTATGTAAACGACACAGAAGAAGAGCCTGACAAAGCAACGACGCTCGTTGATTGGAAGAAATGGCACAGCCGCTCATTAAAAGCAATGGGTATTATAGTTGGTTCCGTGGAACCGCAACTCCACTCCAACAGCGTTTTGGAGAGACTAGTGAGGATGCAAAGCAAACTACGTGGCAACAGTTTTATGAGTTTCGAATTAGTCCTGGTGAAAGCATCAGTCAGCGACTAGAAGATTTCCAGCTCATCTGCCGAAAGCTGGAAGATGCAGGTGATAAGCCATCGGACATAGCTGTCCAGTCGAAACTACTGAAAAGTCTGCCGCCCATTTTCTCGCCGTTCCTGATGGCCTGGGAAAGCACACCCAAAACGGAACGAAATAAAGACCACTTGATCAGGAGAATTCTCTTTGAGGACAAGAGACTATGCGAAATGGACGACAAGGTGTCGTCTTTGGAACTCCAGGTTCAAGCACTCCAAATCCAAGCAAGGAGCAACGATTTCCAGCAGCCCAGCAAAGCAAAGCCCAAAACTTCAACAGCAAGAAGAACATCGCAGAGTTGAAGAAGAAAACAAAGTGTGCGATATGCAAACAAAAGGGCCATTGGGCGCGAGAGTGTCCCAATAAGACTGGCAAAGCAGCATGTACCACGTCCGCAATGACGAGTGATGTGAGTGCGTTTTACTTAAAAACGGAGGACCGTGACGAAGACGTGTGGCTCGCGGATTCTGGTGCTAGCATGCACATGACTTTACCTACGCAACAATTTGGTCACCTGCGGAAATGTATGGGCGTTCAAGACACTTTAAAAAATTAGTGGGAGTGTTGAATTGAATTGATATTTTTTTAGTGTGCACATTTCCAGGCTAAATGCTGCCCAAGGGTTGTGACTCCACTTCTCCTTTGGGGGCTCCTCTAGGGAACCTTTTTTGTGTTTGAATGCGTCTTGCGCCTCTTTATAGCTGGTAGGACCTTTTTTAGTTAGTTTAGAGTCAGTTATCATCCTGCAGCCGAAACACTCAGATCGCTCTCTGGTGTTTTTCAATTGTATAACTCCGCTTGTTTTTTTTGTACTTCTTTTATATTATTTTCAATATATTTTTAAACTAAAGCGTAAATTTGTTTTCCCTTCAACGAAGGCATTCATCTCAACAGGAACTAATTGGAATAAGCACTAACGAAGAACTTAAGCTACAGTTTAGAAACGGGTATCAACAATTCGGGCTTCAAAAAAAACATACCTGTAATTTATGCTGTTTTATGGAATACCGCGATAAAGTTCTTGATCGCTTTTCCATCTTCCTATCTAGTTGGAAGGGGTTTCAGCACAGTTATAAATCTCATAACAAAACAAGGAACAAACTGGACATTATTATCCGAGGAGATTTGAGATTATACCTCATATGCCCATATGCTCATATGCAAAATATTGACAAATTATTATCCAACCATCAAGTTCACCCTTCACATTAATTAAATTATTTATGCTGTTATGTTCTGTTTAGTTTTTTTGTGTTTTAGTTTACTTGTGAAATTTAAATTGACCTTCGTGCTAATGCCCTCGCGGGTGATGCACCTATAACCGACAAAAAAATCGACCTTGACCTTGACCTTAGCCTTGACCTTGCTATTGACCTTGACCTTGCTATTGACCTTGACCTAGACCATGACCTTGCCCTTGACCTTACCCTTGATCTTGACCTTGACCTTGACTTTGCCCTTGCCCTAACCCAGTGATTCCCAAAGTGGGCGCTACCGCCCCCTGGTGGGCGCTGCAACGATCCCGGGGGGCGGTGATGGCTCCAAGAGGACTGTGTAAACATTAAAGAAATGAAAATTTTCTGGTCAGTTGCTATTGAATTAAAAAAATCAGGGGGCGCTGAGTAATAAATATTCTAGAGAGGGGGGCGGTAGGCCCAAAAGTTTGGGAACCACTGCCCTAACCGAACCTAACCTGACCTTGGCCTAGACCTTGACCTCGACTTTGACCTTCGTGCTAATGCCCTCGCGGGTGATGCACATATAACCGACAAAAAAAATCGACCTTGACCATGACCTTGCCCTTGACCTTGACTTTGCCCTTGCCCTTGTCCTAACCTAACCTGACCTTGACCTCGACCTTGGCCTTGACCTTGACCTCGACTTTGACCTTCGTGCTAATGCCCTCGCGGGTGATGCACTTATAACCGACAAAAAATCGACCTTGACCTTAGCCTTGCCCTTGACCTTGCTATTGACCATGACCATGACCTTGCCCTTGGCCTTACCCTTGACCTTGACCTAACCTAACCTGACCTAGACCTAGACCTCGACTTCGACCTTCGTGCTAATGCCCTCGCGGGTGATGCACCTATAACCGACAAAAAAAATCGACCTTGACCGTGACCTTATCCTTGACCTTGACCATGACCTTGCCCTTGACCTTACCCTTGACCTTGACCTTAAAATTACAATGTGTTATATTTAATTAATAAATATGTACAAATGTATTCTTTTTATCATTTTTTTATAATTTTTTAAGTGGATGGCCGCGGGTCTATCTAAAATTCAAAAACATGGCAAAAGATCTATGAGAGAAAAAAGTTTGGGAACCTCTACTGTGTACAAGTGAATGCGCAGAGATAATGTTAGGCGGGAAGTTGACAACAAGAGAGGAAGTAGCTTTCACAGCACCTGGTGAAACACAGTGTTTCAATTGTCATAGAATGGGACACAGGAAGAGGACGCGGACAAGGTCAACAAAATCAACACAGAGGTACTAAGCCAGTGGTTTCCAACCTGTGGGGCGCGACCCCCAAGGGGGGCGCGTGAGGACCACAGGGGGGGCGCGTAGCTATTTCCAAAAATAAAAATCATTTAACCTGCTGGATACTATTCCTCATTTTTGATAGTCATGACCTTTTTTTTTAGAAACCAACTTTGTATTTGAAATCTAATCATGTTGTACGTTGGTGGTGGTGTGGACCTTTTTTTTTTGGTCTTCACCAACCCTATCATAAGTTTGTCAATTTTTTGATCCTATTCAGTTGAGGGGCGCAACAATTTATTTTTTGTTTAAGGGGGGCACAGGTATAAAAAGGTTGGAAACCACTGTACTAAGCACTAAGATACATACTAGGGAGGAGAAATCTGGTGATGCTCCTAACTTGGAAAGTGAATGTTTACTTAAGGGTCATAAAAGGCTCTTAGCCATCGCTTTACCCACGCTGCCGCCAGTGCGTAGCGTGTATTCATTGCTATACGCACAAATAAAGGGGTTGGAAAGTACGCCAAGAAAGAGCAGAATCTGCAAATGGACCGGAGATGTAAATTCAAAAGTTAATAAAAGTCTCCTTATAACTTATATATTTTATAGTTTCAGCGACGAAATGAATGATGTTGTTGAATGTTTGGCAAATGATCATTGAACGAAATAATGGTGACGTCAGAAGGGCAATGTCTGGTTGAAATATATATATATATATATATATATACTTTCATAGCCAGTTTGGCTATGAAAGCATATTTGCGTCTTCATTTTTGCAATTATATATTTAAAATAATTCATTTTAGTGTCCCAAGCTGGTGTCAACAGACCTACAAACCTAGGCGAAATAATATAATTGTGTCATCATTTACAGCATATGAAGAGTACAGAATAGTTATAAATATTAACATAATATTTTACTAATTATAACGTTTTCAGTCTCATGAATCATGAACTATACGTTGAAGATGATATACCGACAACCTCCGCAATATCGGGAAATCGCATTGTTGAATTGGGACATGTAGTCAATACATGCTTAAATATCCCATACATGCATGTGCAAAAATGTACTGGAGGTCACATCTAACTAAAGGAGCAGAAATCTTTAAAAGGCCTTTTGACGGTCCATATTTTAGAGTGCATTCAATGCGGAAAAACTATCCAAGTCACTACCGAAGATGCTACCAAGGGAAAATCAACAATAAATGCCGGCGCTGCATGGGACACCATCGCAACCGGTGAAACTTTTAATCATTTGCAGGAAACTCTGAGCTGCATGGACGTGCCTGCCATGAGTGATTATTCGTCCTACGAATTAGAAAACAACATGGGCAAAGTCATTTTTAACAACAGTAAATTTAAATTTATGAAATAACTTGTGCTTATTTATTAGGAATGGGTTCAATCATTGGTGGCGTCAATAAGAGAGGCAGGCATGGAATGGTAGGTATTATAGAAAAATTTACGGAGGAAAATCGCGCAATCTGTGCACGCGCCGCGAATGCCAAGAAAGAGCCAAAGGACCATCAATGCTTTAAAAATTGGGAAGGATCATCGGCAGGGATAGAATCAAATATGGTAGTCGCAGGGTTTTCCGACAGTATCGATTTTTTATGGTCTGAAGTACACCCAATTTATCGCTGACGGAGATTCAAGCGTACACAAAAGAATCCAACAAAAAGTCCCATATGGATTTGAAGTGAAAAAAATTGAATGCACAAATCACGCACTTAAAAATTACGGAAAGAATTTGCGTAAAATAAGGCAGGACAAAAGCATTAATCTACCTGGCAGGAAGATGCTGTCTAACCGAACTATTGACTTATTAACCAAGCGAGCGAAGTGCGCCATATATGAGCACTCGAAAGGTGATCACCAGATTACTCTTTTACAAGAGGACCCCTTCGTGGAGGAATTCACCACGTCTTCGGCGATCACGTGAAATGTAGACCAGATATTTGCAATACAGTGGGTTGCGAAATATACAATAAAGTGCCTCTTCTAAAGTCCACGTTAGTGTATCTTCATTTAATGGGTTTGTATCTATTAAATAATACCTTAATATTTCTATTTCGTTATTTAATTTAAACATGTTTCTAGGTGTCATCAATTTATTGGCAAGGAAGGCTTCATTATTAATTAAAAATGAAACAAATAATGCGGCTGAGAGACTCATGAATATTGTCGCTCGTTTCAATATTGGGAAACGACTGAATCTAAGGGGGTCCTATGAAAAAAGAATATATTTATCCGGACTTCCATATAACAAGTCAGTCCAATGGAATACTAGTCCGTGGAAGGCGATACCGGGAGAAGTCCCGGAAAATATTTTAAATTATTCATAAATAAAAATATTAAAAGTAGAAAGCAGTGCCGCAAAAGGCTTTGTCAAACAACGCCAAAAGAAAAAATAGAGATTATGGAAAGGGTGCGGATCATCCTGAAGAAAGCGATGATGTTAGCAAAGCAGATGTGAATTTGCTGATCCAGCGACTACAGGTAAAATTGTATTACTATTGTTGTTCAATTATTTAAAACCAATCATATTATAGGTCACACCTGAGGTACAAAAAATATAAATGATGCCAACATAGGACAGTTTGGCAATGCCATTTTTGAGGAAGAGAGGCGTTTGCGTCTCACAACCTCTAAGTTTGGCAGGGTCCCGAACAAACGTCCTCATACCCCGTGCCACAATATTGTCAAAGATTGTACAATAAACAATTTTATTCCTCAGCAGTCAATTATGGCATTGCCAAAGAAGATGTTGCCACTAAATTATTTGAAGATAAGTTCGGTAAGAAGATGACAAAAACAGGTCTTTGGATCGATTTAGATTTTGGCTATTTAGCAGCCTCTCCAGATGGTAAAACATTTGCACACATATTCTGACATGTTTAATTCAAATTTATCTTGTAGGTATAGTGGACGATAATAGTTTAATTGAGGTGAAGTGTTTGTTCGGCAAGTCTGAAAAACACTTCAATACGATTGATGGTAATATTCAGTTGAAACGAAAAAATGGATACTATCATCAGGTATTCAAATTGAATCAAATACATTTTTGTTAAATAATATAACATAATGTAATGTTCATATTGCAGATCCGAGGGCAACTGAATATAACGAAAAAGCAGAAATGCTATTTTGTTGTGTACGTTAACGACCATATATACATCTGGGCCGAAGAAATTATACGGAATGAAGTCCTATGGAAAGAAAATGTTGTCCGCTTTACAGGCATTTTTCATAGATTGTGTGGGATCCGAGGTGGTGTCAAACAATATAGGAAAGGGTAGGAAATACGCAAATTGTCCCCCTTATCCGCCACATATGCTGAAAGGCCTTAGAAATAATTTTTTAAATTACAAATTAACATTTTCGGAAAATAATCAAAATTACGTAGCTAGTTAGCACGATTTTATTAAATTGCATGAAATTGACGATCCGGAAGAAGGTTAATATCACGTGGGTGCAGGATCTGCCTCTTCACATTTCCATCACCGACAATAACCGAAACCGGACGGATACCGACCAGTAAGGCAGCGGTCAGACTGAGCGAGTGCTATCGTGTCATGTAGCATCAAGTCGTATCGTGTTGTTTGATAATCGGTGATCTTGTCACACTCGTCAATCATTTGCTGTCGAGTAAATTTCTAGACGATTGATATATCAAATTCGCAACTACGACCAAATACTAGAAATTTATGCAATTCCGTTCTTTTTGGCCTCCACTCTTAAACAATTGTTTTGGCCACCGAAATTTATGCATTTTAAAACGTTAAAACAAATGTTAAGAAGTTGTGAATACAATGCGCATGTGCGATGGCACCGAGCATCGAGCAAAAATCAAACGTAACTGAAATTCAAAATACACGTTAGCACTTGACAGTAAACGATCGTTCAGTCTATCTCTATGGTTCAGTCTGACACTCGCCATTACATTACATGTGTTTGAAATTTGCTCGATAGTAAACGCTCGATAGCACTCGTTCAGTCTGACCGCTGCCTAATATGTTCGATCAGAGGATGTCCTCAGCCACTTTTTCGGGTGTAGTTGAAGAAATTTAACGAGTCAAAATTTGGGAGAAAACTGGGGACACGAATTGTAATCAAAACGCAGAAATGTGCATTCACCAATTAATTTTTGTGAATCATTATCAGGTCAATATAGTTATTGTAAATCCGCATAGACAGCAGCGGAGCGATGCTGAACGTAACGGTCCTCTAAGGGCGCGTTCACACTGGCAGTCAGCGCCGGCGTTTTTCTACCGCAGACAGCCATTTTGACTGTGAACGTCCATTCGGAACATCCATTCTGGACATTCTCATTGCAGTGGGGGCGCTCAAAATGGACGTTAAGAGCCAAAACTGGCTGTTTGCATTAGAAAAACGCCGGCACTAACTGCCAGTGTGAATGCGCCCTAAGAAGACTGGTTGTAACATACCAGTGATAACTGTTAATAAGTCCAACGTCTACAATTCTTCACTACAAATTATCCATCTCTGACAAACTTAAACAAATATCATTACGCTGTTACTGAAATTGATTTTGTGGCTTCCGATTTTCGACCTGTCACGGAAAACATCGAGGTAATCTTAAAGATCCAACCACCCAAGGTGTCAAAGGACTGCAAAGTTTCCTAGGGATGTTTAATTTCTATAAGCGGTGGACCAGTTTAACAAACTTATTGTCGGGTCACACTAAAGGAAATCGAACGATAACATGGAACGCTAATGTTGAGAAGTGATTCGAACACACGGAAGCTAATCAATCAGCATAACAGAACTCTGCCACTTGAATTAAAAGGCAGAACTGAATCTAGCAGTAGACACGTCTGATACAGCAATCGGTGGTATCATTCAGCAAAGAGAACCAGGAGAGCTCTGGAAACCAGTAGCCTTTTTCTCCAGGAAACTGTCCGAGACCGAACAACGCTATAGCGCGTACGACAGAGAATTACTGGCAATCTTCTACGGCATCAAACAACACCAACAACTACTGGAAGGCCTCAAATTCACCATCTTTACAGACCACAAACCACTCACCCAGGCATTTACTAAACCATCCGAAAAGTGTTCACCAAGGCAGGAAGAACAGCCATCTTACATCAGCGAATTCGACAAAACTTTAATCCACCTCATAGGTAAAGAGAACGTAATAGCCGATTGTCTGTCAAGAGTAGCAGCAATCAGACTTCAAGCGACTGCGCTCAAATGAGTAATGCCCAGGAGAACGACGAGGAATTGAAACGTGAACTAGGGAGGGATGAGTCAACACTCCAACTAAGGAAAATCATCATGCCCTACACATCAACAGCCGTGTATTGCGATTAGAGCACAAATCAGAAGAGGCCATATGTAACTAAAATAATGCGTAACCTAGTTTTCAGTGCAATACACTGCCAGGCACACTCGAGCAATCGGACCACGCAAAGTATAATTGCGGAGAGATTCGTCTGGAATTCTATGAGGAAGGACTTCACTCGCTGATGCAGAGAATGCATACCATACCAAAAGGCAAAGATTTCACGACATGTGATTTCACCACTAACGAAATTCGACGAGCCAGACGACCTATTCAATCACATCCACATGGACATCCACGGCCCACTACCCATCGCAGATAATAACAGGCACTTGCTAACAATCGTAGATCGTTTTACCAGGTGGACAGAGGCAATACCGATGCACGACATGAATGCCGATACAGTGGCAAAATCGTTCATCACCAACTAGATTGCTAGTTTTGGCATCCCGCAGAAAAGACAATTAGGGGACCAAATCGACTCTTAAGCATGTTACACCAAACACTTGGCCAATTGAAATCCATAGGGGTTAAAGATCTCAGTAACACTATTTCATTTGTTTTTAAGGATTTAGCAGATTAGTCACACGTCTTCGTCAGGATAATCGCTTCAAAAAACCATTGGCCAACAAATACGAAGATCCCTTCAAGGTCCTCAACAGAAACCTCAAATACTACAGGATCCAGCTGAAAGGCAAAGAACACGAGGTTTCCATTGATAGGTTGAAGCCAGCCCATCTGCCCAAATCAACGAAAATTTAGGATGAACATGTCTACGCAATGAGAACAACAATGTCAATCCAGAAGAGTCAGGTTCCGTTTAAAACAAAACAAGTTTGTTTTTTTCAACGGGGGAATAATGTAGCAGCGTTGCCAGCCGCACATACAACCAGCAAGCGAGACGCCAATAATTTCGGCAACACTGTTAGCGCAACCAACGCAATGAGGAAATGCTAGCGTAAATTTCTCAGCCTCCTGCTCCGCCGAACAGTAAAAGTCGTCTCGCGCACTTCTTGGCATAGCTTCCACGTGTTTTTGTCACTAAATATATATATATATATATATATAATCAGTTCCCCTGTCTACCCGTAGGTGTAGGGGTGTTGGTTTCATTCCTTGTTAATTATTTCTTTCCATTTCTCCCTGTCCTTCACAAGCTGCTTTGCTTCTTGATATTTTATTTCTCTTTTCTTCATTACTTCTTCTATTTCCTTTTCCCAATTCTTCTTAGGTCTCCCTCTTTTTCTTTTTCCTCTCATCTTTGACTCCCATATCTTCTTCACTTGTGTGTCTTTTTGCACTCTTATCATATGGCCCCACCATCCTAGTTGTTTTCTTTCTATGTAATCTTCGATTCCTAGTATCTCTACCCTTTTTCTTATTTCTTCATTTCTTATCCTGTCTCTCCTTGTGACTCCACACACTTTTCGAAGATACCTCATTTCACAAGCTCTCAGTCTGCTTTTTAGTTTTTCATTTAGGACCCATGTTTCTGCTCCATACGTGAGTATTGGTCTTATTACTGTTTTATATATACTCATTTTTGCTTTCAAACCCACTTCTTTCTTTCCCAGTAATGCTCTGCTTAACTTGAAGTATACTCCATTTGCTTTCCCAATTCTTTCTTCTATTTCTCTGTCTTGCCTTCCTTCTCTATCTATTATTACCCCTAGATATTTGTATTGGGTTACTTGTTCTAGCTTCTTCCCTTCTATTACTATGTTCATGTTTGTTTCATCAT
>JARJDZ010004312.1:0-13443 GCA_030264555.1 Aleochara sp. GC000083 | reverse complement strand
TAGCGAGAGATTTATCGGAGTGTTGACGCTATAGTACGTTTCAGAAACCCATTTATGAGTTTAGGAGACAAATAACGCTATTGGTTAGATAAAATCGCTTTCAGAAACCGGGCATAAATAAGGTAGGTAAACAACATAATAATAGGATATTCGAAGTTTATTGAACAGTTGTTTCTTGCTTGAAAAATTTATGAAAAAAAGTGTACCGGACAAATTTCATGAATAACATCAAAAAAACAAAGATTCTTTGGTGAAACAAGATTTCCGCATGTGGTTGTAAGCAATCTCTGCAAATAATACTGCACCGGGGAGAAGGAATGTTATTGGATGGCGAATGATTTAATCGACTTCCTCGATGGTTGGGCCAGCACCGCCTGCGCCTGGAGCACCAGCTCCGGGAGCAGCTCCACCAGCACCTGGGAATCCTGGCATGCCACCTGGAGCGCCGCCAGCGCCCTGGTACAACTTGGCAATAATCGGGTTGCACAAGTTCTCCAATTCCTTTTGCTTGTGCTCGTATTCTTCCTTCTCGCCCAATTGGTTGGCATCCAACCAAGCAATGACTTCGTTGACCTTCTCCATGACGGTGTTCTTCTCGGCTTCGGTGATCTTGTCCTTGAGCTTGTCATCCTCCATGGTGCTCTTGATGTTGAAGCAGTACGATTCCAGACCGTTCTTGGCAGCAATGGTGTTCTTCTGCTTCTCGTCCTCGCTGCGGTATTTCTCGGCTTCATTAACCATGCGCTCAATTTCCTCCTTGCTCAAACGGCCCTTGTCGTTGGTGATGGTGATCTTGTTCTCCTTGTTGGTGGACTTCTCAACGGCAGTGACGTTCAAGATGCCGTTGGCGTCGATGTCGAAAGTGACTTCGATCTGTGGGACACCACGTGGCGCTGGCGGAATGCCAGTAAGCTCGAACTTTCCAAGGATGTTGTTGTCCTTGGTCATGGCACGTTCACCTTCGTAGACCTGGATCAATACTCCGGGTTGGTTGTCCGAATAGGTGGTGAAGGTTTGAGTTTGTTTCGTGGGGATGGTAGTGTTACGCTTGATCAACGCAGTCATCACACCGCCAGCGGTTTCAATACCCAACGACAATGGGGTAACGTCGAGCAGCAGCAAGTCCTGGACTTCTTCGGACTTGTCGCCATGCAGAATGGCGGCCTGAACGGCAGCACCGTAGGCGACGGCTTCATCGGGATTGATCGACTTGTTCAATTCCTTGCCGTTGAAGAAGTCCTGCAGGAGTTTTTGTACTTTGGGGATACGAGTAGATCCGCCGACCAAGACAATGTCGTGGATTTGAGACTTGTCCATCTTGGCGTCGCGGATGGACTTCTCAACAGGCTCCATGGTGGACCTGAAGAGGTCAGCGTTCAACTCCTCGAAGCGAGCACGAGTGATGGAGGTGTAGAAATCGATGCCCTCGAACAAGGAGTCGATTTCAATCGACGCTTGGGTCGACGACGACAGCGTACGCTTGGCACGTTCGCACGAGGTGCGCAGACGACGCAGGGCACGCTTGTTGGTGGTCAGATCCTTCTTGTATTTGCGCTTGAACTCCTGCACGAAGTGGTTAACCATGCGGTTGTCGAAATCTTCACCACCCAAGTGGGTATCACCAGCAGTTGACTTCACTTCGAAGATGCCATCCTCGATGGTCAGAATAGAAACATCGAAGGTGCCGCCACCCAAATCGAAGATGAGCACATTGCGCTCACCAGCGCCCTTCTTGTCCAAGCCGTAGGCGATAGCAGCGGCGGTCGGTTCGTTGATGATACGCAAAACCTGCAAGCCTGAGATGGTGCCAGCATCCTTGGTGGCTTGACGCTGAGAGTCATTGAAGTAGGCTGGTACAGTGATCACAGCATTTGTTACATTCTTGCCAAGGTAGGCTTCAGCAGTCTCCTTCATTTTCACCAAGACCATTGAGCTCACTTCTTCTGGGAAGAAAGTCTTGCTCTCGCCCTTGTATTCAACCTTAATCTTTGGTTTGCCACCATCACTGACCACTTCGAATGGCCAGTGCTTCATGTCATTTTGGACGGTGATGTCCTCAAATTTGCGCCCAATAAGACGTTTAGCATCTGTAGAAAAACAACCAACTATTAGCAATTTTCAATGACTAAAGGCTTGGACACACATTTAAGAATTGCTTCAGATGATCAATTATAATCAAAGTTGAATCAGAGACTCTAGTTTGGCATATTTTTTGGGTATCATCATATTAATGAATTAAGCCAATAATATATTCATTTGCACTCACCAAAAATTGTGTTATTGGGGTTCATTGCAACTTGGTTCTTAGCCGCATCACCAATTAAACGTTCGGTGTCTGTGAAGGCCACATACGACGGTGTTGTGCGATTTCCCTGGTCGTTGGCAATAATTTCCACTTTACCATGTTGGAAAACGCCGACACAGGAGTATGTCGTACCGAGATCGATACCTACTGCGGGTGCTTTTGCCATCTATAAAAAACACGAAAATTAGTACAAATCACACTGAGAATGCTCCACAAAAGTGCATGTACATTTACACGAACGAATCTCGCTGTTTTTTAATTAAAGCAAATTAAAAATGCACTGTAATGGGCGCGTGCACTGAAAGCACGTGTCAAGGAAATTGTAATAATTCGACAGTCAAATTTAACAACAATTTAACACTTTCAGCAAAACGGATGAATTTGATGCAACTTACCTTAGATATAGGTGTGTTAAATGCAGATTACTTATAATATTAATGGGAGCAGAAACTCACTGCACAACGTCTTCGAATGAAATCGGGCGAGCACAGCAACAATGGCCGGTTTTATACGGAAGTTGGAACGCCGCTTCTAGAATATTCCGGGTGTCGGCCAATGAACGTCAATGACGTCAACGTCGGCGACCTCTGATTGGCCTATTTTAGTAGCATCGAAATTTCCGGAAAATGTCGGGAGCAAATACTTATCAGTTTAACATAATTTAATAGTTGAATATGCAATATTCGACTGAAATTAACATATGTCGAATTTTAGCAAGCAGATGTAATACAGGTTTTATTTAACTACGCAGTATTTATTGCAATTACGGAACATGCTGGTACAAGGCTACGAAATGGCGGCAAATTCAAAATTTTTTCTTTCATGGTTACTTCGAACTTGGCCATATAAACGCTGATTGCTCTTGTATTTATTTATGCAAATGAATGAGTCATTTTCTTCACATTTTGTGCTTCCACATTTTTTAATGAAGAAACTGTAACCATGCATTGTGAGTACTTGGGGCAAACATGTGGTTCAGTTCAAAATTGGATATGATATCTCTATCTACAGTCGTTGATTTCACCTTGAAATAAACGTAAATGCTTAATTCCATGGAACATTTTTTATTTATGACTATATTTTGTTAAGATGACTATAAACTGTAAACGGAAGGAAGTGCAATTTAAGGTTGGTTCATAGATAATGTATATAATGTATATAATGTATGTTTATGTAGGAAACAGTAAAAACATTCCTCAATTTTTAATTTTGATTGGACCAAAAAGTGAGCAAATTCAGTCCTCAAACATACATATATTAAAGCAAGTGCATTTCAATAATTTATTTAAACAATTAAATAATGAACGACAATGATTATAATATAAATGAATACCAATCAAATCTTCAGTCTAAGATTATAAAATTGCAAACAAATTCATGACAAAGATCTTAGACCTATACCATCTACGCTAATACTTAATTCCATATACAATAGCAAATAATTTGGTTTTTGAATATTGGAAACTACACGTGTGGCGCTAGAACGTGTTTTATCGCTGCGTCATTTCCATTCGCTACAACGTAGTATACGATTTGATTCGACTATTCTATATAAGTTACGCTTCCCAACGAGTTCGCAATGTGCGATTAATATTACATTATCAATTCATGATAATTACATGTGTGTACGGGATCAATGTCAGGCGACGCACACACCGCATGTGAAATCCTTTTCACGGCCCAGCAACAATGATCGCGGTTACGACTGGGAGAAATAAGACTGATAAATCAATCCCACTGAGGTAGTAGCAAAATACAAAAAGCAGCACCACCAGGTGCCAAATCCAAAGAGGCCGCGAAAGACATCTGCTGTAAACACCGACTTGAGATTATCAAGCGCCATGTGAATGTTCTCCACGTGAGAATCGCCCGCAGGAACGCCGCCCTTCGGTACCGTGCCAATAGGGCACTCCATGTAATTCGGCTCGTTGAGAACATTCCAGCTGTATTCTCCCAGAGTTTTGTACATTAGAGCCATGTACAAGCACATCACAAGGGGAGCCAAATATTGCAGCGTAACGACGCAAAGATAGTAAAATACAGCAGCAATCTGGAAATGTTTTGTTATAATTCAACAAAATGGAAGCGTTCCTTTTTCGCATATGTTACCTTCTTTTGAAAGTCTATATTCGTAATTCGCCCGGCTTCCTTTTTCTGTTCTTCCACTCGATGATACGCCATATCTAGATAAGCTTGTAAATACCATGGCATGATGCATAACTTGATTAGAAAAGTAAGTACGATCGCTATAATCCGTACACTTTCAAATGTATGTGCTGGCATTCTACAAATAAAGAAAATGTTATATTAATTATTCAATGATTATTAGCTGTATGTAATTGGAAATCCAAATGTAGCTTTGTTGTATCATTACTATTGCCAACATGTTTGCTAAACAAGTATAGAAGTAAATTTCTTCCCCATCAATGCATGGTGAAAAGCAAGAAGATAACTTACAATGGTTCCGTCATGCCGCTGAAGACTCGAACGGTTAAATAGTTGCGGCTTACGGGTTTGATCCATGCGATGACCAAGAGAAATGGCAAAGCAAATGAAACGTTGAGGAGAAACTGGACAAAGCGACGCTCACGATAGTACTTCAATAAATCCCAATGCATGCGAGCAATTCGCAATCCGGGAAAAGTGAAGAGCGCTCCTAGAATGCCGCACCACAACGCCAAGAAGAATTTGAGCACGATCTTAGAAGCTGGTCCCCTAAAATAATTTCAACATAATTCATAATCGTTTGTTTTAAGATTAAATTGTGTACGTGGAAGCAAGGCCTTGTCGGTCCAAGAAGACAGCGGCACTTTGATTGAAGCTATTGTATGCAGTCTCTAGTCCAACTTCAAGAGTATTCTCATCAACAATGAGCACCATCATTGAGATTAAAAGGTAGGTGAAACCCATGCAAATGCATGTTGACCTTTCACCCACAGACTCCTCTCCTTTAAAGTATTGTATTGTCAATGACATCAACATTTTTCTGTAATAAATTAAGGAAAGTACAACCAGACATAGCATGGCAACAAGACAAAGATATTTAAAAAGGATACATTGAGAAAATGATGACCAGTATGCACCACAACATACTTAAATTAACTTCCTCCTTGATAGGAAACCATATTTGATAAACCTGTGAAAACATTGTGGTGAAATAATGTTGTTGACATGCTGATTAACACTTTTCCATACCTCAGTTATAGTATATACCAATGATGAATACAAGGCAAAATCAACAAGCCATTGATACTCAGGATAGAATCGCAAATGAATTACATCAAGACTAGATACTTTTGCAGTTTCCAATTCTACATCTACATTTCTTGGTATATGGAAGGTCTCTGCCTTAGGTGCATTATCAACTTTGCCATTCAGTTTTCCCTTCTTTGGCTTTGACTTGTCCTTAGGCACATTTGCAACCTGTCGAAGTTCACTGTTTGTTGGGTACAAGTAGCGAACCAATCCAGTTGAACACAGTAACCACCTAGCCAATGAAAAGTGTGGCCCCAACTTTTGTATCACACTAATTGTTATTAGCGTAATTACAAGTTGTGCTCCTAATAGAGCCTAAAACAACATAGCTTAGCACTGATTTTTAGGATATTTGCAAGTGAAAATAATTACCATTTTATTGACTACTCGTTGGAACGCCTATTGCACGTGCATCGCGAATTTATTTTTGGAATTTACGGTCGGCTCCTGCTTAATTTAAGTTAACCTATAATATATTTATAGAATCAACAAACACTCGTTTCATTCTTATCTTCTTATGCAATACATGCTGCTTGACGACACATACGGATGCCTAACACATTAATTTAATCATATAACAGATAGAAATGAATTTAATCAGACAACTTCCTTATCATTAACTGTGCTTTAACTGTCTCATCTATGTTTAAGACCGTACAAGCGGCATACGTGCTAGGATGTATTCCGTTTTTTTCTTGCGGCGCAAATGGCTCGCAAAGCAAATACTGCTGCCGAATTGCGTCAATAATGGGATGAATACGGTTGTTAAAACTACGTAAAACTGCCTAAAAATGCCATAAATAATTTTAATCTTTTGTAGCTTGATAGAATCCAGTCGACGAAAACAAATGGAACATGTTTGGCGTAGCGAGTTGCCCTTTAGTTATTTAATGATATCACAGATATCACCCACAAGCAACGCAACTTCGGCTGTAGAGAAATTGTGTTATGTATATCATTATGACTTGCGTACCAAGAACGTGATCAGCGAAATAAGTAATGTACAACAACAGTAATGAATATGCTGATTATTTGGTAATTGCCATTTGTATGACAAAGACAACAAAGGTCTCCAAATAAATGTAAGTACATAGCTAAATCTGTACAAATTATCATCTTAATTACACATTGTAACTTATTTGGATTATCAGCATCCACAAGACTGTCGTTTTTATGTACTGTTGCTGTCGTATCCAGTCCATAAGCAGCACTAACAAACATCATTGACTTATTGTTAGAACAACCATCACTCAGCATCAGCATTCAATAAAGATGACTTTACAATCAATTAAATATGAAAATGGGAATTTGGAAGTACTAGATCAACTGTTACTGCCTGCTCAATGCAAATACATTCAGGTAAGGAATGTGGAGGATGGTTGGAAAGTAATCAACAAAATGCAAGTAAGTTTGTATTAATTTTGGCAAAGTATATCCTTAAATAAGTTATAATTTTTTTGTCTAAGGTTAGAGGGGCACCTGCAATTGCAATAGTTGGTTGTTTAAGTCTGGCTGTACAAATCTCAAATGAAAAGTTTGATGACAAAAAGGGACTTCGACAAGAAATTGAAGGGAGATTGAACTACTTGGTTTCATCTAGGCCAACTGCAGTCAATATGAAACTAGCTGCTGATGAACTTATTCAATTAGCTAATAGTTGGTCTAATGATGATCAGTATACTGCCAGCTCAATGAAAGAAAAGTAATCATTATTGTCTTTATATCATAGGAATTGATTTTTATCATTGTTTGTTTTAGATTCATCAAGAGAGTGGAGTCAATGCTTGAGAAAGATATTGCTGATAACAAATCCATTGGAGAATATGGTGCAAAAGAAATAATTGAACTATATCCCAATGAAACACAACTCAGGGTATTGACACACTGCAATACTGGTTCTCTTGCTACAGCAGGCTATGGTACAGCATTGGGTGTTATTAGATCACTACATTTTGCTAATAAACTTGGTATGTATTGTTTCATTTTTCTTGTATTATGTTTTAATTCATGTAATTATAGAGCATGTTTATTGCACCGAGACGAGGCCCTACAACCAAGGAGCCCGCCTGACCGCCTATGAATTAGTTCATGATAGAATTCCAGCGACTCTTATTGTGGACTCCATGGTTGCAGCACTAATGAAGAGCAGAAAAATATCTGCGGTGGTTGTTGGTGCTGACCGAGTAGCTTCTAACGGCGATACTGCTAATAAAATTGGCACCTATCAGATCGCTGTTCTTGCCAAATACCACAAGGTACCTTTCTATGTAGCAGCGCCATTTACTTCAATTGATATGAAAATTATGAACGGAGAGAGTATAAAGATTGAAGAACGTCCTGATCGTGAGATGACGCACGTTGGGGAACATCGCATAGCTGCTCAAGGTTTGTGATGATTTATCAAACAAATAAATGTTTACAACGGGTTTGTTTGCACAGGTATTCAATGTTGGAATCCAGCATTTGATGTTACACCAGCAGAATTAATTGCTGGTATTATTACGGAGAAAGGTATTTATCGCCCTTCAGACCTTGCGAAACTTTAGATACTTTGCATTCGCTTTTAAGAGCGATTTACACTTTTATACACTTATACTAAATATTTGGAATTATAATTGTTATAATGCAATTAAGTACTTCTTGTTAAGTACTTCTATTTTTCAACTTTCACTCTGATTATAAAACAGGCGCCATATCTGATAGGATGGGGCATGAACCAAGGAAAGAAGTATTTCTTAATTGTTTTGAGAAACTTTATAAAAATTTTGCTAACATTTTGAGAACCGCTGACAAATTTGAGATTTTTGAGTAAAAATTGAAATTTTAATATAAGTAACGACAAAAAAATGTTTCCCGGAAGAAATTGTTAGTGCTTTCTTATTTCGCTAAGTTTTAATCCAGCTAAGTTTCTAAGTCTCTATTTTTACCAACTCATATCAAGAACAAATTAAATATAAATGAAAATGTTTAAAATTCAGAATGGACCACATATTCGAAGCGAGTCATAATTATTGTCTGCCGAATGAGAAACATTCGGGTTGCGCAATATGGCAAAATATTGGGAAAGGAAATGATTTTTTTGTTGAATTGGTAGATTATTGGTAGATTATTATGTTGGTAAGTTTCCACATTGGTTTAGAAAAAAATAATTGATCATTTTTTAATTGAATTGATATTTAAATATTTGGAACATCAGGAAAATCGAAGGCGTAATATTCTTCACTTCTTAAAATTGATAGATGATCATAAAAGTTGTCACATAATTCTTGAAGTTCTCGTATCTTTTGCTTCTTACTTCTTGTTGATGAACGTCGATTTTCCTTGGGGTTTTGAGCCGGTTCTTCGTTCTCATCCAAATCCAAATAACTTTGCGCAAATTTAACGAATTCTTCTTGCTTATATCTAAATTTTGGAACGAATTCGACTAATTTACCATTTTTTATTACACAGTATTGCGGAAATTTGTGGAGTTTCTGGTTGGCCACCGTTTTTATCTTATTGCAATTCAATCTCAGTACTCGAAGCTTGCCCTTTTTCACACCAGTTGCCACTTGTAGCTTTGGGTACATTTGCGCTATTTCTAGTGCAGCTTTATATAGCTCTCGTGCTTCCGGGTAATACCAATCGAAGGTGTGCCAATTATATTTGCGAAAACAAAAAATGATAACAACTTCGTACGACGACAAAATATTTTTGTAATTTTGTTTCGTGATATATTCTGGCGGAGGTGCATTACCACGAATAATGCGCATGTTGTTACTGTTTTATACTAATTATTTAATCACAGATAATATCACAGTACAGTGAACCGACTCGCAAACGCGTTTGGCACGAAATGAAATGCGGCACAGTCCGCAGCAGTTTAAATACTGGCTTGCCTGCGCATTACAAGCATTTACAATATTGCGCAATTGTAAAGAAGCTTATAGTGGGAAACCAGCCGCTTTTTGAAATTAAAACTTCTGTACGCGCGCTGTGTAAAAACAAAAGTATATGGAGCAGAGACATGTCTCTGTATGAAGCATCTTATGCCCGGTTGCACAAAGCTCAAATTTACTAATCCGTGATTATCATTTACATATATTTAAATGCATTAACAGAGACTGCTTATCTCTGCCATTAATCTATGATTAATCATCAATTATTTTTGTTTATATTAAACATTTATATTTCATGAAAATATTGATTCCCGATATTGTCAGTCCCAATGCGCCCATGAGTCTATTATAAACAATCCCTGAAAATTTGAAAGCATGTGAATCACTCGTTTCGGAGATATTGATGAGAATATGAGAACTAGTTCGCTTCGAATGAACTTGATCCCTATAATCCACAAAAGAAGTGCCGACTCAGAATCGGTCAGCATCAACAATGATGCAAATACAATGGAAGAGAATAAAATAATATATGGCACCACGACAGACAAGTGCATTTTTCCTATAAGCCCACTAAACACAGATACATATCTCAGATAGAACATGTATATAACAGCTGTTATAAGTAATATAACCCGGAGAGATCATCAAGAGCTCCAACATGTACCTAATTCACGAATATGTGCCAAGAGTGGTATGTATCATAGATGTATCATTGATACGTATCAGATATGTAACATTGATACGGATCGACTACGTAACATTAATACGTATCAGAGCTGTAATTTACGTACATATCAGGGATCTCATATGAATATATATAATTTACAAAATTAATAGAATAAAATACCATGAATTTATTTTTTCTAAATTTATATTTGGAGGTTTCTTTTAAGGCAAGACAAGTTTAAGTAAAGTTGATGAGCAAATGAGGCAACAAAAGTGGTGTTTGTAAATTAAGACAAATATGGTATTAATTAATATACAGTAGTAATGATAAATAAAGTCCTTAAAGTTTGCCCTAGTCTGTGCGTCCAATATAGCGTCTGAAAAATGATTAGATGGACAATGCGGAGTGCATCAATAATAATAACATTGCTATAGCAATAATAAGTAAATTATAATTTACCTAGACTGTAATTTTGGTGACTGAATGTGAGAAAAAAATGTAGGAGCGTGAAGGCTGTTCAATGGTTATATTCTAACTGANGTCCAATATAGCTTCTGAAAAATGATTAGATGGTCAATGCGGAGTTCATCAATAATAATAACATTGCTATAGCAATAATAAGTAAATTATAATTTACCTGGACTGTAATTTTGGTGACTGGATGTGAGAAAAAAAATTTAGGAGCGTGACGGCTGTTCAATGGTTACATTCTAACTGACTTGTTCAACCGGAGAAACTTCATTTTTACCCTCGCATCTTCGGTTTGGTCGCGATTACCTGCTTTGGGTACAACTTTTNGTTAAATTCTAACTTGTTCAACCGGAGGAACTTCATTTTCACCCTCGCATCTTCGGTTTGGTCGCGATTACCTGCTTCGGGTACAACTTTTATGTCCCAGCGGTCAAACATTTCGCCGAATGGACAAGAACCGGCATATAGTATTATTACGGTGCAGACAGCTCATTTAAAGCAAATATGAAACAGACATGCTACGGAACAAAATTACAGGATTGATACTTCGTGTTACATGCGAAGATAGATCGTATACGTAGCAATCGATATATCCCTGATACAAATTCACTGCACGTAGAAAATGCATTCTTCAGTTACATAGCATTTGTTATTTACCTGGTATATATCTTATACATAAGAAGAAACATGTCTTGGATACATGGAACGTTATATGTATATTTTACATATATCGGTAACATAACCTTTGTTCGCTATATGAGCTGTAACATATCTGTAACTGTTGCTTCTGTGTTCACTGGGTTGTGTTTAATAACGTGATTCCCCTATAATTCTCGCATTTTGTTTTGTGTCCAGTTTTGTGTATAGGTATGATTCTCTCGATTGTCCAATCTTTTGGGATTTCTTGATTGTTCCATGCTATCACTATAATTTTATGAATTTTGTTATGCAGTTCAGGTCCATCTCTTCCTGGTGTTTTCCCATTTTGAGATTTAAAATTATTTGCGTTACTTCTTCTTTCGTTGGTTCCTGTGCGATCCGCCCTCTGTCGGTCGGATGGATGCCGATCCGAAGCGTGTGAGTCGTATGGAACGATTCAAGACGGTACACGTAAAGGTTGCGATTCGGAGTTGTCAGTTCCGAATTCCATGGACGTACTGGTAGATCCGTAGGTCCGGTTGCGGAAGGTTCCGTGGTGTGTTTGAGGTAGCGAGGTGGAGTAAGTCAGGGACTAGGAGCTGCGGGAGAGATTGACGAGCTGAGGTTCTTAGGCTCTTCGTTGCTGTCAAGTGACTCCGACGGTTCAAGTATGACTACTGTTTTATTCAGAAATATCTTACACTTATATACAAAGTATTATCGTAACATGTGATTGATACTGCATGTGCTTTCAGGGTCGCCTCCATGGTTGCTGCTTGTGAAGAGCCCGGTAGACAAACAATTTCATCAACCGTCTTTTCATTTACCAGTTCAAAATTTTCTGGAAGAATTATGTGAAATGAATCGGTATATAAATGAGAAACCATCTCTGCGAATCATACTCACCATGGGAAATTTGTGAAATTAGGGATAATGGGGGAAATTTGGGACGACAGCGTATGGCTGAAATTAATAGTTTTGTCCGATTCAAAAATATTTAAAAAATCATCGTAAAATGACCGCGAAATACTGCCAATTTTCAAAATTTTTTTCATATTTTCAACACTGACATTTTTGTACCCATGATCCTCAAATGCTTTTTGAATTGTCAGCAAAAAAGTTCCTTTTTTAATTTTTGGGGTCCCGAAACAAATTTTTTCTTTCCGAATATTCCTAAACTAATAATTTTGTCGTTGCTGCATCCCATTTAAAAGTATCTGAATTAGCTGAAACACACATATAGTTTAGGCTAGGGTGCAATGATACACAACTACGTAGGAAATTTACCATCAACACCACCATCAGGATTTAAATCAAGATTAAAAATATATGAAATCAGTAATATAGTGAACCGGAATGCGGCTTAGGCTTACCAGCTTGCACCTTGGTACGTTTGGCAACGCTGGTTTGACACGGTTTGACTTTCGGTATCCCCTCTCTTTTCCTGTCCTGAGAACTGGTTCTCGTTATGGTAAATCCCTGGTTCTCCATCCAGCGTGGTGTTCTGTCCTGGTTGTAAGTAAGCCTGTGCCCGTGGCTATTCGTGCGAGTGAATTCCACTTCCACCGTGCCTGCAAGGTACGTTTTGTACTAACAACCATTACACTATATCATGTACTAGCTTTGATTATATTCTGCAAGGTATCCTTATAATTACAACTTTTGATCGAACGACTGCTTTCATTGAATCCTACTTACGATTTAAGATGGCTCGATTAATCTGACCTGAACCCGACCGGCGTGTTTCGGTACAATGGTAATGCCATTGGAAAAAAATTACCATTATTCCCAATTAAATCGTGACATAATTTCGTTTCCGAAACTTTATAAAGAACACTATTAAACTAACTAATTTCGATGTTTTAATAGGGAATCTGCAAAACGGCAACAGGTATGAAACAGCTAAGTAGGTATTCGCGATGCCTTTTTTTGAGATGAATTCATTGCCGTTTTCAAAAATTTTCTGCCGTTTTTTGTTTTTCCGCTATAAACAAAAGTTCGATTTTTGCCATTTTCAAAAAAGCCTCATAACTTTTTTATTCTGCTGGTTTGATAAAAATAAGTTTTACATTATTAGGGCAATTTCTCATATAGATTATGATGGTGAAGTTAAAACATTTTTTAATCGTTTACTTTTCGAGTTATGACATAAAGTTGCATTTTCTTAAATACAAACCATATCTGAATTTTATACCATTATAAAGCATTCTTTTTTCTCTTTAAAATGA
>JARJDZ010004311.1:0-40277 GCA_030264555.1 Aleochara sp. GC000083 | reverse complement strand
CGAAGAAAAAAATTGAAAAAAAAGTTTGTAGCGAAAAAAACGATATGAAATTCTTAAAATCGCTCGAGTTTTCTAAAATTTTCATATCTCCGAAACTAATGGACCGATTTTGATGATTCAAAGGGCATTAAGAGTATTTTGACGAAAAAATAACATTGGTCATAGTTCCGAAACCCTGCGGAAATCGGAAATACCCGAACTTAAAAAATGGGTTCCTAAAAATGCAAAATTTTCGCTTTTTTTCGCGTCTTTAACTGCTTATAACTTTTAAACTATTGGACCAATTACACTAAAGTTAGAACCAAATTGTAGATCTGGACGAGTACTTTTCAAAAATGTATGGGTTCATGCCCTTTTGGTCATGGGGAGACCAGAAATCGCGTTCGAAGAAAAAAATTGAAAAAAAAGTTTGTAGCGAAAAAGCCGATATGAAATTCTTAAAATCGTTCGAGTTTTCTAAAATTTTCATATCTCCGGAACTAATCGACCGATTTGGCTGATTCAAACGGCATTAAGAGTATTTTGGCGAAAAAATAACATTGGTCATGGTCCCGAAACCCTGCGGTAACCGGAAATACCCGAACCAGAAAAATGGGGTCCTAAATATGCAAAATTTTCGCTTTTTTTTATCTTTAACTGCGTATAACGTTTAAACGGTTGGACCAATTAAACTAAACTTAGAACCGAATTGTAGGTTTTGACCAGTACTTTCCGAAAATCTATGGGTTCACGCCTTTTTGGCAATGGGGAGAGCAGAAATATCGTTTTATTCTGATATAAGTAATTATGGACTATTTGCTTAAAATTTCAGAGAAGATTTTAATCATTGTAATCTATGGATGAACGCCTAATTGGAAACGAGAATCCAGGCTCAAGACTCATTGCTGATGGGAAAAGTTTGGAATGAAATGCGAAAATGTATTCGAATTTGCGGAAGCAATGATAACGCACGAGCTCGGCAAAAGAAAATCTTAGCTGATTATGCATGCGCCTTATTTAAAATGCGTAGATCAATAAACGCTCTCCGGATATTTTTAGAGCACGGCCGTTAGTAATTAGCATTCAGCGCTAAAAAATAACACTGGGCAAAGAGAGCACCACCGCTCGCTCGGCACGTAACAAGGACCAACTTCCCAATCCAATCGTCATACATTCACAGTCCCCTATTTCCCCATGTGGCGCAGGAGGTCAAGTGCCAATTGCGAATCGCAACGAGGGATGATGTTTGCGCCGACGAGTGGCAACTTACTTTTCTTTTGTCGGCATTGGTGTAGCTTACACATGCTGAGCGAATGTCCCATGGGTCGGTGTCGTCGACTCCGGCCGCCAACGCGCTTTGGGCCGCCGTTCGCGCCGTTAGCGGCGGCGGCGCCGAGCGGAGCGCGCGGCGTCCTGGGGCAGAGCCCCACAACCCACCACCAGTGTTTCAGGGTCACTGCCACGCTCGAGACCTTCGCGCCAGTCTTGTGCAACGCCGCCCTGAGGCCGGAGGAGCCGCCGCCGCCACCTCCGCCGCAGCCGCAGCAGTCGGCAGCGCCGTCGGCGTCGCTGCACGGCGAACCCGCTGGCGGCGGCGCCCTCGCTGGCGATGCCTTCTCCTCCACCAGCCGGCAGCAGGCGCACGCGGGCGTCGGCGGCTCGTGCTTGGCGCGAATGCTGTTGTTGTTGTTCACCACGTCCGATGTCCGCCTAGACTCGCAACCGCTCGCCGGGGAGTTCAATGCGTGCGGAGGCGTTGTGGGTGCGTGCAGCACGTGGGGGCGGCGATGCGGAAGCCGCCGACGGCGGTGGTGCGATGACGGGCGATAGGCAGCGCTGGAGTGAGCGGGTCGGCAGCCTGCAGTCGCTGTTTCCTTCGGCGCTCTTTGTACGAGCAATTCGCAAGCATCGCTTCTGCGGATCGAGGGAAGAGAAACAAAATCGGTGAGTGCATGCGTGAGCACGACGCGCGCTAATGCGGCTGGCGGGCGCGCTATGAACGTCACATTTCGGCGAAGCGTTGACAAGCGCGGATTTGCAGCGATCGGCGATAATCACAATCCAATCGCGAACGTATCGCGATGGTTGCGTGGGCGCGATAGAGATCGATGGTGTGCGCACAAAAGCCAGACATGTGCAGCACATGTGCGCGTGCAGCATTCGTAGTTCGTCAGCGGTTTTAAGGCATGAAACGGTGGCCCGAAACTGCAGCCTTATCCATAACATTCGAGCGACTACTACGAACAATTCCAGCTGAATGTTTCCGCAAGCGCGCGGTGTATGCGCGTGCGCTCGCTGCGCGCAGCAATTAATTAATGAAACCGCTCCGCTGAGTAATTTGTTAAAGTTCAAATACGACGATAAGAAAATCGACTGATATGCAATAATATGTTTGTGGCCGCGATTAAATGTTTTGCTGCAGGGCCGCATTTAGTCGCGACTGCAGCGTTCGAGCGGCGCGCCCGTCAAGCGGTCTGCATGTGTCCACTATTTTCGCATTAAATCCGGTGCGCCATTCGTGCGTAATCGAACACGCCGAATGATTCGAATGATATGGAAACACTAATCAGGAATTGCGTTTCAGCATAAAAACACATCGAGCTCAACGTATTTGCATTCGGCTGGCCAACGTCGGCGAGTGATTAGCGTACACATTATCACTTGCTGCTATAACAGCATAATTAAGCGTTGGTGTGGAGAACTAATTACGGCTCAAATAGCCGCTACTCGTAATTATTGAATTTCGCAAACATTTGGGATGCACTGCGACTTATTAACATTTGCATGGCGCGCTGGAAAATACGTTTGATTCTAATGAACCGAATTGATCCCTGGGCTGAATTGGAAATCAGGTTGGTCGCCTACGGAAACGAACTAATACAGAAGTTTTGATCGAGTGCTTCTGGAGAGGTTCCATTGAAATTTCTAAAACAAGCTTCAATTCGGTAATAAACGAGGAAGTATTTTGCGATGCATTTGCAAGCTATAAAGCAGCTTTGAGGAATTTATGATGACTCCATTCGGGACTTTGATGGTGACGTCTCAAATAGGGGTAGAGACACAGGAGTCATGATAGGACGATTTGGCTCGAATGTCGATGAGAAATCGGGAATTGTGTGATCCTATACAAACGCATTGAAACCGAGCCAATGTGAAAAAAAACGATCGGAATGACCTTTGCCAACATTTTCGCGGTGGAGGCCAGACGCGACCGCCTGGCACACAATTCGTATTGCCCTCCCAGCTGACCGCACGAGGATGCAATGTGCGCGATCGAGCGCGCTCTGCGATCATTATTGAGATGGGGAATGCAGCATCCCGAGTTCGGGGCGCGTCTTTGCACGCGTGCTGATACTGACTTGGCCCCGATTCAAGAAGGAGACTTGCCAATCGTAAATCGCCCCTTTCGCCGGCGACGACACGAGATTCTGCAGCACATGTGTGCATGCGACAGCCGGCGGTGGCATCGCACTGTCACCAAACTAAAAATACCCGCTCGTGGGCAATGTCATGACGGCAATCGACAACTTGGTGCTACCCTTCAGGACTGTGAAATTTTTACTGTAAGCTTTAAATCGATTGCTTGGTTATTAAATTAACGGATTTGAATCGTTGGCCCATTTGGGTTAAGCTGACTCAAAACATACCAGCGATAAGAAATCTACATTTGAAAGGTTTCATGCATCCCGGATGGGAATTACACCGGGAGGCAATGAACTTATTCCCCGTTCATTTTTCGCAAATATATTCCTCCACCCACAAAACCCAACCCTGGAGAGTTAAGCCTAAAATTGCGTCGAAAACATTGCTTGTAAGTATTTCGCGAATACCGATCAAAACAAACCAGGAAAGTTCAATGCACTTTTTCGCCCAGCGCACGTAAGAAACGACTTCTTTCGATGGCGTGTTTTCAGCGGCGATAAGCGCGCGTTTTTCGATAAACAGTAATCGGTCGCACGAATCTGTGTGGTCCCCCATAATGGGGCAATGATGGCCGCGTGAAGTGCGCTCGCATATTTTTGCTGGCGGTGCACACATCGGCTCGGCAGAACGCGGGGCATGGGGAACGAACTCGTCGACGATGGTGACGACGACGACGAGCTTCCTCGCCGTTCTCCGTCTCATTCGCGAACCGTGGAGGCATACGGCGAAGCCAAACGAGCGCGTGCTGATTAAAGTCGAACGCGGCACAATCAGCGGCGCTGGAAAGTTCCGTTGCGGTGATGCATGCAGCCCGTACGCGATTCGCACGCCAAGAAAGAGCACCGTCGTCTGATACGATGCCGCCAACTCGGTCACATAAGGCACACGCGCGCGCTTCTTCGTGCGCACGTTGCGCGTCCGTTACATCATCATTTGCAACACGGCGATGTCGCTTGATCCGCCCCTGTCTGTGTCATTGTGCCAATATTGCGTGTGGCGTAACTCATTCAATTTCGATTCGGGAAAGCACACGAAGCTAATCGGCCATTCTGCCAGCCGAGTGACAAATGGCGAAATAATTGGCGCATGCAGTCGTGATAATGCCATCAACGCGCAACAAGGGGACGCCGCCGCTGCCCGCCACCGGTTATGCATTGGCGTGAAACCGTGCGCAATTACGAGTGATGCAAAAATAATACGGCAGCCGGCGGCCGGGCAATAAACAAGCAACAAAGTTGTTTGTTAAGTTTAAATAACCTTCGATTAGGTAAGGTTAGTAACAAACGACGTTTGCGCGCTCGATTCATTCAAGTGTGTTGGCTGGGCTGGCGTTTCGCATCGGCGAAATGTTTGGGTGTGTGCTGGCGGCATGGGTTGCAAGAGAGTCCAGCTGGCATTTATTGCCAAATAACACATTAAAAGTTGTGTTCCATTACGGGAGAACACACTCCTTCGCTGCTTGCTCAACGACGTGCCGCAAAATGTGGATGAAGTTGTGGAGCACCGCGGTGCAATTTGTTTCCGAATGAGCCGCCCCCAACCCGCGCGTAGATGGAGTCTTACATTTTGCGCCCGAACACACTGTGGGCATCGGTGAAAGTCGCGAGGGAATGCGATACGTAACAAATTAGTCGCGACAAAGTTTGCAAAGTTCGGGCACTCGTTTTTGCGCACAAAAAAACCCATTTCCGTTGTGATAACCTGACCTACTGTTATATATTATCGCGTACGATAGACCTTTTAATTAAGTATGACACACACGGAAAAGTTTCAGCTAGTTTGCATATGCGTGTCATGCGATATGAAGGACGATATTTGAAATTTAAAATGTACCGTGCGCGCAAATTGGGTAACGCCGCCACAAAATAGCTCAATGTTGAAAATAACAACAATTTCAATGCACTTCAACGCGCGCCGGTTAGCTAATTAATAAAGTTTGAACAATATGCCGCGTGATATTGCGAACGATGAGCGAACTTATGTGAAAATTATTAAATTCGGATTAGCGCGATTGTTCGAGCCCATAAAATTCAGTTTCAGTGAATTATTAATAACAAACTTATACGGTATAATATGGTTTTTCAAGTGGAATTTTGAACAATTTTACGTTCATGTATACAAGGCAATTTAATTTTCATTGCGAATATAATAAACCATTCCTTCATAGTGAACAAAAGGGAATTTGAGCAGTAAATGAAAATACTGGGAAAATTATTCTGGAGATATAAATGCCAATTAATAAACTTCTAACAATGCGCTGGCAAGGTTGGATAATAATTAAACGCGAAAATGATTAAACTAGGATTTACGAATAATGAATTCGTCTGAAATCCAAAGATGATACCGCGAAAATTGTCCTTATCAGTACAGTCATTAAAAAAAGTCGTATCGATCGTTTTATAATCTTGAAATTAGAATCCAGCAAGGTGGGTGATTGGGGGCAGGTGTTTGGGGAGCAACCCCACACGACATTGACATTGAATGCCTGAACAGCAACCGCAAAATGCGCGCAAACGAATTTCCGCGGAACGCGCGAATACAATAATGATCATCTCTCATTTCAGAAAAGAGAGCGCGCGCGGGCTGCCGCCTCCCGCCAATATGCTAAATCGGAATGCGACCTGCTGCGCAATAATTCATAAATGACAGCCAGCGCCGGCAAATGACAAATTCAGCGAAATAAATGCCGTCGCCGAGTGTCATCCATCGGGCGCACCCGAAGGCGGCGGTGGTGGCGGCGTCGGGATGAGGCGTCGATCGCGCCGCCGAATTGGGGAGCTGGTATACGCGGGTGTGTGTAGTAACGAGGATGCGCGCCTTGAATAAATAATGAACGTACGCACTGCGGGCGAACACGGAACGCCGCCGCGCAGAAGAGTCGAAAGGCGGCGGCGGCGGCAATGGTGGTGGCGGTGGGGCCCGACGACGGCTGCCTTCTGATGCATTGCGCCGCGTAATGGATATTACAAGCAGAGTCTATTTCATTAAAAACTAGGAACGGAAATATATGAAATTGCTGAAATGCATCTGGCGCGCGCATTGTGCCCGGGCACAGAAAGAGAAATTCCAGCACGGCGCGCGTGCACCAAGGAGGGATCAAATACCGACGAAGGTACCATTTGTTAGATGCAACAATAAAAGCTTCCGGGGCGCGCTCAAGGTGGGTGCTTTTGGAGTGTGGGCGGCTGTCTGCATGTATTCGCTTTAATAACAAACGAGTGCGTTCTGAGTACAATACGTGCATCCAGGAGAGCTTTCTTCTTCCATGCGCTCCTTTCCGACTTGGCGACGTTCCCGAACGCTCCAAGGACATGGACGTTTCGGACATAAGTATCGCAATGCACGCTGCACTTTGAATCGATGCGAATTGATTGAATGCCTGCACTCAATCTCGATCTCCACTTGCTTCTCTATCGCGAGCCGTTAAGCGCAACAAGAAAAAAACACGATACGAAATTTGATTAATGATAAATGATGCGATGTAATAGCGCGCTGCTTATACGTATGTAATAAATATTATTCCAATTCGAGTGTTTATTTATGATGTGTAGTGTGTGTGTAATCTTGGCGTTCGAGAGGCGCATTTCAATACGTATTGTTTTTGTTATCGCTCGGTGCCCGATTGCGCGTTTTCCACTCGCGCTGATACGAAGCGCGCTAGTTGTAGGGTTGTACGCGGCAGGAACAAAACGGAAAGAAAACAAACGCGGCCGCCGATCCGGCACTGACAAGCGCCCGATAAAGCGTGCAAAATTCGCACCCGAACAATAAAGCTACCGTTTGGCTGTTGCGATTATTGGGTTGTTGCTGCGGATGATGAGGATGATGGGTGGAATGCGCAATTGACTGCCGAAAACAAAAAACACGAATCGTTTCCTCTCACTGGGCATAATCGCGCTCGTTGGTTCGGTTCGATTGTTCCGAACTAGTTCGACAGATTTACGTGCACCGAGCAATGAATGACAGCTGTAAAAGTCCCGATTTGCAGCTTTATGCAGGCGTTATTCCACATTTCAATTTCGAAGGTCGCAGCAGGACGTATGTCGTTCGCACGAAAATTCAATTGAACTTGGCCTGTCGTTAAACAGTTTAGTTGTAAGCTCAGTGTTTGTTATTGATATTTAATCTCAATTGCGCTTTGTCTACGATCCGATTCTTTCCAGTTCGGAGGCGACTTGCTGGTAATACTTGGTTGACTGTTAAGCTCGCTCGCGAATATCATTTGCAGAAAATACAAGACCCGCAGATTTCGGTTGGCATAACATCATATTAATTTGTGTAATTATGATATCCCTTGCTCGTTTTGTAACCTTATTAAACGCGAAATCAATTTGCGAATTTACAACGACTGGATACGTGCAAACTCTTGAAATGCTTATTCGCACCGGGATAATTAAAAAGTTTTATGAAATCGTCATGAATAATCCGGCTAGACTAAACACTGAACATGTTGATTGTTTATGATTACCGACATTCTTTCTTTAAATAGACAAACACCAGTCGTCAAATGATTTGACGTGAAATTAATGGTCATAATGATTAAATTATTTTTAAAAATTACTTCAATTTACCAAAAATTAGTTGAATTATAATTCATATTTTTACGCAAATTAGTTTAAAAGCTATTTTGCAAATTCCCTGTCAACGCGATTAAAGTGACAGTAATCAGATATTATCAATTTATTGCAAAATTACTCAAATCATTTTCAAGTGTGTAAGGCTCGTTCAAGTTTGAAGCCGCAACGCGATTGTTATTCGAGATAAAGATTAAGACGATTACATTGACGTTGTTGTCGGCGGCGGCGTGTGATACCCATTAGCGGTTGCAGTGCCCAATTGTGATGGATTTTTGTGCGCTACACGCGTGCCTTGTCGAGAGCACCACAACAATACCGCATGAAACCGATAATGTCCAATATTGTCGCGGTCGCGATAAGCGAATCAAAATGCGCCCGCTTCGGTACGTGGAAAACCACCTCCCCAACACCCCCACAACTCAGCCAACCCGACCACCCTCATTGCGGCCGCGAATTTGTCCACGCACCAGTGCGATAATGATTAGTCAATTACAAGCGGGGAGGATAATCTAAGCTACTTACCGCACTATACTCGCGCGGCACGCAACCCCCCAAACCCGGGCGAACGATGGCGACTCCGCTGCACAACAAACTCTGACTTGCAATAAGAGTTGCATCAAGGCAACTCGCAATTCTCGTTCTGACATTGTGAAATCATCATCAGCATGCATGACAGTGGTTAGAGTGACAGTTTCGCATGCGGCATTCGGCGGCGAGTTCTTCGCGCTGGGGCGGCCGTCGAGGGGGATGCAAGGGGGCAGCAGGAATGTCATCGCCCGTCTTGCGCGCTCTCATCACTCTCTATGCCAATTATTCGTTTTCGTTCGCTTTCGCTCTCTCTGCTTGCCGTTTTGCCAATCATCATCATCATCATCATCGTCTTGCGTGCACCTACGATTGAAAAGCGAGAAAAAATGTATTTGATGCTCTTGCGCGCTGATACACGCGGACTGCGTGCGACAAATTAGTGATCTTGTCGGCCGGACAGATCAATCCGATGAACCGTGATGTCAGGTCAAAGTTGCATAATTAACCAGTCGAATTCGAAAGAAACCGGCGGACAGTCGACGATTTGACGATGGGACAAACGGAAAAATATAAACATCAACAAGTGATAGCATCGAAGCATTGATAATAATGGATCAGCGGCGGCGATAACATCAATTATCGTTTTGTAATAGCGGATTCGCGCGCCAGCACAAAAAAAATCCGCCGCACAGACATTATCGCGCAAATAATGCCGTGCACATCAGCGCCCGTATCGATGATTGAATCGATTGACTGCGAAACGCACGAGTATACGACGCAATAATATGCCACCGCCGCACATTGCGCTCCATCGCGAATCGCAATTCGCTCGGGCGCGCGCGCATAAACGGCGCGCGTTGCCATTCAATTACCGCATTGTGAAATAAGCAATCATTTATTGAGCACCGGGCGCACTGCATCAACGCGCGCGCGTGTTATTTGTTTGGATTTAATTAAAAACTTGTTGCATCGCGCGCTAATGCGAGCGAAAAGCGCGCCGCCAAAGTTGCGCTAACCCCGGACGGGAGCGGAAAAAGTTGCCGCCACCTTGACGCGCTCGAGGGGCACACTTCGAAAACTTTTCGACGCATCGACATACAACTTGCTGCGGGTGGCGTTCGTTTGTCCCGCTGCTCGCGAATCCAACAGGTAGCTAACGCGCCAGAAAATCCCCCGCGTAAGCGCGTCCTGGGAGGCGGTGTTTGTTGCGATTTGCATGCCCCCATTTGATTCATTCGCAACGTCTTACTTCTCGATCGGAATATCGTTGCGTGAATGTAACTTCTGTTTCCGGAGATATATCTGGATCAGGTGGAGTTATTCAGGCGAATTTAACGTGAGGGTGTTTGCACATATGAGGAACGTAAATGGGATTAAATTGTATCTGATGCATTGAAGTCAAATGTATGCAGAATCGTATTTTGCAAATTAAATGGTAGCCTAATTAACATCATGAATGCTTATAGAATCTGAAGATTCCTTCAGTAAAAATAATCCTATTTCCGTTTTAATAAAATCCGCTCTAACCACCTCTAACTTGGAATCAAGGATTCAATTCCTGCGATTCTAAACATTATGCTTTTCGGTTTTGAGAATGAGTGGATTTTGTTACCGGAAGAATACGCCAATTATGAAGTTGCGTCCTTTTACCGGAAGTAATACGATACCTGCTAAGTACGATCTGATGAGAAAAATACGCATTTCTTCCCCCATGCAACATCTCAAGTGTTTTCTCTTGGGGACAAACTTGACACCCCATAAAATGTTAGCCCCGAATATTAACAAACATTGGAAAAATTCGATGCTTCACACGTGTCGACGGAAAAGTACCGAATACGTTTCGTACAAGTCAGTAAGTAGGTTAACCTTTGTCGGAGAGTACATAGAAGAAAATAACTTAATTTCTCACACCGCGCAACTTAATGAATAAAGCATTTTTCATCGCCGCGAAGAAAAAGAAACACTCTTTGAGCCGGTCAGCCACGAAATATCACCTCAATTCGAGAAGCGTGCATGCGTATGAGGCGAAATCAAGAAGTGTGTACGGAATGTCGTACCGCATTAAAGAAACACCGAAAAAAATAAGCGAAACAACCGAAAATATGAAACACCGAACGTTTTGTTCCGTAAGTCGGTTTACACGAGAAGCAGGATTACTCGACAAAACGGGTCAACAACTCCTGGTGGAGTTGTCCTGGGCGGGATGGTGGTTTTCGGCGATTCCGTGCGCGTCGGCGACCTTTTTCCTCTTGGTTGCTTTTTGCGCTAACGGCCGCCGCCAGCGGCTTTGCTACCGCGCGCAGACTGCGCGAACCCGACTGAGTAATCGGCTTAGCTCTACCCGGACATGGTGTAAACCGGCCCGCAATGCACGCACGTGATCCTCCGTCGTGTTTCCACATCGCTGCGAGCGCGCCGTATCAAGTATGCATACATCCACGGCACACAACCAGCACCGACGATGATAAAGCATGTCACATTCGGCTGTTTCTATTTGCGCGAGGTATATAAAATAAAGCACAGTAACCAAGCTCGGTGCAGTATCGAGACGTGCGGGACAACACCAGCAGGCGACTGCGAATGTGTTACGATCGCATCGAGTTGATGATGTGTGCGTGCATCGTCCAGTGCCGGATTTCCGTGCATTTCGGACGATGCGCGCCGGCGGCGGCGATCCTCTCTTGGCGGCTATTTTTACGCCGCCGCCCGCGTCGCGCGATTTCGACGGACGCGCCGAGCGCATCATCGCCGCTCGCGAATTCGCTGCCGAATGACGTTCATAGCGCGCGCGCGGCCGAAAACCGCATCGTAAATGCAATGATGATAGAGACAAAGAGAAAACAAACCATTAACTCTCTACGTATATTTCTTAATCCTTATCTGGGCTGCGTCGTGTATGGCGATGGCTCTCGCTGGCTGACGGCGCCGGTCGTACTCTCTCGCCGTGTGCGCTCTCCGGCGCTGGCGGCTTTGTTTGGCGCTGTTTCGTCGTCGGTCGTGCTCCGCTGGCGCGCTGCTGCTCTCGGTGTACTTAAGCCTGGTGCGCGCAACTCGGCCACGCGAGATTCCAGCGGATCGCAGCTGAGCGCGCGGCGGCTCGGAGCCAACGACTTGGTGCGTGCTCGGCGGCGCGCGGCTGGATAGCCCACCGAAAATCCAACAAATATCGGGTCGGCGAGCGGCAACGCGCTGGTGCGCTCTTCGAGGGGCTCGGTGCGCTGCGGCGCTTGCTGCACACGCTGTCTCAGCGGATGCGGCTGAGCTGCTGTCGCCGCTGTTGCATGTAGCCACTGAACGATCCAGCGAGCAATATGTACGCGCGGTCGGTATCTCAGCTGGTCTCGGTGCAAGTTGCTGAGGCTGCCTGGTCGCCGTTGCTGCCGTTGTTGTGTTGTTGGGCTTGTTATTCGGCTGATTGCAATTTGCTCTCCTCTTGCGGCGGCGCACAGCGGAATGCTACTTTCCGTTTCGATCGTGTGTGCGTGCCTCACACGCGCGGCGCACACGTTTCGTGGATGCCCGTCGCGCACCTACGCTAATTTATCACATGCGGTCGGTGCATGCATACGCGGCTTGCGCCGTTGCGCGCCTCCAATGACACCGCTCCCGTGCGGGCCGAAAATGCAGCTGGCGGCGTGCACCGGCTCCACAAAGAGATTAGGTTATCCGAAGGAATGGTGAACCCCGCCGCGGGACTGTTCTGCAGGATGCACACAACGGGCGCGCACGTTGTTTGTTATTGTCGTTCGTCGTGGGCACCGGTCTGAAGACGCATTGGCATCAGGCGACACTTTCGTAGGATGGTCGTGCACTGATAGTTCGCGCGAGGTGTACTCGTCGTGGACGTCGTCTTCGAGGAGGCACCAGGTCCAGGTGCCTGGCGGCAAGAATCTCGCACGGTCCGTACCGATTCGCAAAGAGGCGGCGAAAATCGCGTTCGCGACCCAACAGCTCCACGATTCGTTGTCGACTAGCGGCAGCGGCGTCGGCGGAGTGCCGAGACTGCCGCACACCAGGCGCGTCAGGGTAGAGGGGGCCCTCCTCGTCGTCGCATGCGACGGAGAAAGCCGTATTCACAGCGCCAGCGCCAGCCGGCATGCGGACGTACGTCGACAACTCGCGTTGATATGTGCGTTCGTGTGCGCGCCGCCGACGAGCACGCCGCGACCCGCAGCAACCGCTTCCCACCGTTCGCGCGTCTGCTGCTCGACGACGGCGTCGACGGCGAGCGATCGGCTCGTCCCGCCTCGTCCTATCTCAACGCGTGCGAAGGCAATCGGCGAATTGGCCGAGACCGCGTGGACGCGATCCGAAACTGATAACATTGATAAACGAATGCCAACAGACGACTTTCAAACAAAACGAAAGAAACCCGAAGAAGTATGACTGCCCAGTATGGGGTTTTGGGGTTGCTGGAATCTACTTTGACCTGGACACTTCGAACGACAACAAATAAGATCGGAATACTAAGAAGTCGGTTTAACTACATGAACACCTTGTTACGGTCCGCCAAAGGTGTCGAAATTCGGAGATGACTTCCAAGAAAGAGCCTCTGCAGATCGTTCAACTTACACATCAGCTTGACGTGAAGTCGGTAGATCTTACAATAGGAGTTCAAAACCAGTTGCGAATTCACAAGTTACCCATAACGAGATGTATGGCCACAAAATACCCAGTTGCGAATTCTGACGTTAGAGTTGACTTGCTGGTTACCATGGTTTTGGATCCATTGATATCAAAAAAGGCACTGTGCCAATCCCCATTATGAAAATGTCAACTAATTTAAGACTTGTTTTGATTTCACCCGACTTTCATCGAGCCAAAACTTCACTTGGTTGCGAAACCTCCATGGTTATGTTCCTCATTCAAGCCCCATAGAAGCTTTGAAGAGATGCATCCAAAACTCTTCATTGCAAGTGTGGGAGGCAGAAATGCAGCCCAAAAGATTAGTGCTAATCACAGCATGTTGTTTACCACCATCTCTCGCGAATTATGCATTGCATTCGCGGGCGGACGTGGGGGCCGTCGGTTGGTGGTGTTTTTCCTTCGCGACGCGGTAATAATCTTCGGCAACAACAACATCGATGGCGGAGGCGCGCCGCCCGCCGACACGAACTAAACGTCAAAAGGGATTAAATGTTGCTTGCTCTTCGCGTATCTATGGTAACGACACGATTGCCCTTGGGGCTGTACAACGCAATGCAGACGAGCCCCATCGCGAGGGAGGCTTCGCCGCCCCCGCTGCCCCATTCCCAATGCGGCCCGAATATAAGGCGGAAGGCGCGGTTCCAAAGAAGCGATGAGTGCGCGACGAAATGGAATTGATAAACAAAGGCATCGGGGTCGCCTTCATTTCGAGCCGGCTAAAGCCATAGGCTGGCGCAACGCGACACTTCTTGAAGCTCATACAATATGCACGCATTATGCAGGCTGCAGTAATAATTAACTAACCGCGGAAAAAGTTTGAAAACTTTGAGTTGGTAACAAGATCCCGTCCGTTCCGAAGGCTTTCATCCAAAGACTAGCGTACCGAAAGTTGGGAATTGATTTTCTCTACATTTCAGAATGTTGTCTCCAGAATAGAAACGCACTACCGAGTCAAACGCATAGTAGTGGTAAAATTGGTTGAACCAAAATGTCCCGAGTTGGTAACTATGCGGTATTAATTAAACAAAAAGAAACAGCGCTAAAGTTTCAGCGGTGTAGTCTAAGCAATAAAGTCGCGTGAGCGGCGTGATGTCATAATGACAGTCGAATTCGCGTAAAAAGGAAGCGAAACGTGCGGCCGGACGAACGGAACGGAACGCTGCGCGCAAATTATCGTCGCCGGTATCTAACAGTACGCGAATAATCAGCTTGCGCGCATTGGTAGCACTGTCGGCCGAGACACGTTACTGACCTTGCCTCGGCGCCAATGCGAGAGCCGCACTCTAGCGCAAAAAATCCTCACAGCGCCAGCCATTATTAATTGTTATTAATTGCATGTAATTGCAGCGACATTAAACATGCATGTGTCTCCGCGCTGCAGTCGCCGCGAGATTACTCACTTGCATTCGCGCTAATTGACACACGTCGAGCACAAGCGCGCGCGCGCCGATAACCAGTAAATGTGGGGCGCACATGTCGAAGTGTCATCTGATAGGGTACACACAATGCCGCTGGTGGTGGTAGCGCGCGCGGTGACGCAATATTGGCATTCCAATCAATCGGGGAACGAGCAACAAAAAATGAAAAAAAAAAGCAACAACACCGCAATAACAATGCGATGCAAGTGGCAGAACGGCAATGATTGCATTGAGTGATACAGCCCCCTCGGGGAGGCTGCTGGCTCTCGAAATAAATGAAACAGGGCAGCGCGCGCGGAATGTAAAAGATCAAATCGATTCGGCCATTGTTGCAATGAGGCAAATGGCAATAAAGCTCAAAGCGCACACAAGGCAAGCCAAGCGCTAAGTGAAGTTGGCATTGTTCAGCTTGGATGGTTTCAAAGATATTGCACTCGCTGACGTAGGTATAGCGCGCAATCGAAGTGCATCCCCCAAACCGCAACAAAAAAAAAACAGTACGCGAATGAATAAATCCGTTTGCGATCCGTACGCGTGCATGCAAGGTCGATTGGGTCGGTCCCGGCGAAGGAAATTACCTTCCGTTCCAGTAAGCGAATCGTTAATTTATCAGCGCGGCGCATCTTCGGCGCGGAAAGGTTTCGTGGGTAGCGCGAATGGCAGGTACATTAGCCGGGGCTGGCAGTAAAAATTGGCGCATCAATCAGCAGCCACCGCCGACACGCGAACCCCATTGCGAGCACCCCCGCCCGCCCCACGTACCGGCCCGAATGCCGGCAAGATTGACGAGCGCGCAGAGATTGCATTGTTGATTCGCGGCGCGCGCCTTGGAGCGCAGCCAACAGGGCACCGGGGGCCCCACGCAATTGCGGCGACACAATCCGCGCGCTGAAATTTCGTAACGCTGGCGGCGCTGCGTCACGATCGGATTTCGCGCCGATTCATCGGAAAGTATGTTCATTCAACACCATTAGACGCGTTCGCGAAATTCGAAACGCCGGCGCGCACATGTGGTGGCCGCCGCTCGCGATTTCGGCGAACCGTTCCGCTTTCCGCGCACGTCGATCGTGTGTGTGTGCGCGCGACTGATTCAGGCGCACGTTGTTTGTATAATTGCAGCGTCGTGAATCATCTATTAACAAGCCGAAAAAAAAACGCGAGCGTCGAGGAGGATAAATCCGCATTCCGCGAACGCGTCCCGATTCTGCAAGCGCCGTGACACATCTCGTTCGGATGATGGATGCACACTTCCGATTCCGTTTTCATAATGTACGAGTGGGCGGTTAACCGTAACAAATCGGCAAGCGACGATGGTAATTATGAAATACGATTAATATTGCATGGTTGCTTATTTTGAAATTCATGTTTTCGTTCGAACTGTACTGTGCAATCACTACCGGGACAGGGTTGTTTATAATTGTTGCTGTTGCTAAGCCAACAGCGTGGGAGTACTATCTACGAACAAGCATACGATCTGGGGGGTGCGTGCAGAAAAGTATCGAATGAAAAAGTGTGCGAATTGTGATGTCCCATAGGGAGGAAATGAATGGAAGAAATAGAGCAGCATTCGTACTCACTTATGTGCAACACTTCATGTAACAGCCTTAAATGATCGAAGTTCATATCGTCGTAGCGGCACACCGACGACGAGAACTTCTTGTTCATCGCGAATGCGAATCGTACAGATGCGGAAGGACGGCGGGGAGGAACAAAGCGTCCCGCAAACAGTACACGCGATTTTTTCTAGGGATGCCAAAAAGAGTGATTGACGGCCGGAAGGCAGGGTACGATTCGCACGCAAATCGCGTGTCTTGCGTGCACTCACTCAACAGTCACCTAAAATGAGAGAAACGTGAATAGAACAGAACATTCAGTTGAGGCAGTCGCGCATACGCTGTGACCGCCGTTCGGGGGATGGATGAAGAAGCCGTTCGGACAGGACGTGTTGACCATTCTACTCACACGCACAGTATCACACGCACATCAGCATCATCGGTTCGGTTACATATGCGGAAATTGAGAGCGAGTAGCGCATCCGGAAGGAATTTCTTCGGCCTGTCGCCGCCGCCGCCGCCGCAGCTAATAGGAAAAGTTTCCGCGTACCCACTGCGGATGGGCAGGAGGCGGCCGAGAATGCGCGCTCGCATTCAAGGATAATGAAATTAATTAATTATTCATTCATTTTGCCTCTTCATGCCCCGCTCTCTCGTCCCGCAGCGAAGCCGCACATTTGCAAATTAATAAAAGTGCTGCGACCTCCCATCGTCCGCGCGCCCGCCCCCAACGTTCGCGTGCCGTTTGCCCACACTTCGTGCCCTTATCTGCGGCGTGGACACTTTGCGAAAACATCTCGCGGCATATGATAAGAGAACACCCCCGCGCGCGCGACTTGATTGCTAAAAATACCCGACGTTCATTTGGCGGCTGAATTTGTTGATCCCATATTTATAGAGTGCATTTCATGATCGACGGCTTAATTACGCAACCGATGCGCGTCGCTGGATAGCGCGCATTAATAATAATTGAGTGGGTTACTCTTCAACGATGACAACAGAACGAATGGGAACGATTCGGCGAAATTGTGGATTGCATGCGTTGCATGTCGGATGCAATTTTGTCACGATTTTGTAATTGTTTCGGGCTCCTGGGCACAGTATTTTTTCCAACGAATTTGCTCGTTTTTCAATTTACAGTAACAAACATCATCGTGTGCGAATGCACAAAATTTCCCATTTTAGCAAATAAATAAAACATTTAATCCCCGGGTGATACATATGCGAATGTTTTCAGTGTGGGAAATTGTGCTCTTTTGTTGTTGTTAAATTGCAAAAATGACTATTCAACCAACTAGCAATACGCAGAATTGAAATTGTATATGATTTTTTTTTTAGAAAACCCCAATAATCCTTGTTTTTCGTTATATTTTTTAACATTTTCCATTTCGCACACCGAACAAATACATCAAGTTATGAGAATTTCACCGATTCACAAAATTTCGGCGAAGAAAAGTGGACATGATCACAGCCAAACAACTCAAGAAGAAAAGCAATAAATAATCGAAGAACTTTGAACTTCAAGACGGCATGATTTTTTGATAAACGCAACCCGGAAACAGGCACACAACACACAACACGGGAAAGAAGAAGTAGGAAAAGTATCGACACGAGTGGCTTCGGTCGCCACACCGGAAGTGGCCAAAATACTTACAATTGAACGTCGAAGAGAGCTTGTGCAAGTAGTCACCGCAAAACTTCATAGTACGAAGAACCAAAACAAACGCAAAAGTGAACGCACGTGGCGACGAATCGCGCCGCAACACTTAGTCACCGGTGCTTCCGGAAAGGGGCGGCTGGATGGGACGCACACGTTCGGCGAGTGCCGCTGCCGGCATCCAACTATCGAAGAGGCGCCGCCGCTTATCGCTGATGAATGAAGAGTGCCCGGTCGGCGGTGGTGCCGCTGCCAGAAAACTGTCCACCCGCCCCCGGCTGCCGTGCTCGACAAGTGCACACGCAATTAGCTGAATCGCGCGGGGCGGCGCGCCACCCCCTCGACACCCAACCAGATGCGATCACCCCCCTTCGTGGCGCTTCCGCAGCGTACCTGACGGCGGCGAAGAGGACGCTCGTTTGCGACGCGCAACTGCATGTGTGGGACGACTCTTCCCGGCTTTTGCCGCCACCGGATATGGCGAGGCAGGCGTGCGCGCACAAACATGCACGCGCCGCGCTCATCGCAGCCGCTTAATTATAAAACCAACTGCTAGTAATTACATTTACAATTAGCAAAGAGCATGCTTCGGGGCTATCAACGTTAATTAGGGGCCGCGCGCGCGATCGGTACGTGCGCCGCCACCGCCAACGAGAGTAGCATTCGTCTACGGCGCCAATTGACAACAAATACAAACGGGGGCTGGAGGCGGCAACAATTGCGCAATCAACAAAGTCAGTTCGGGGGGTTGAGAGTGCACATCTCATACGCTAATTTGGCATTTTCAGTATCTATTATCATCTGGAAACGATTAAATTTGACCCTCTTCTTGTGCGCGCGAAGGGAAAGTGTGCCACTTGTGGCGGCAATCGAGGGCGATTCGTGCCGCTTCCGGCGTGTGTTTGTATTCGGCGCCGTTTTCGTGTGCGCACTCCGCACTAATGTCGAACGCATGCAATACCCTAATTTATCATTCGAGGGCGCTTTGTCCTTGTTTCGGGTCTTCTCCGCCGGCGGTGTCGCCCAGCCACCCCCGCGTGAACCATCACGAGGCACATTTTTAGCGCAACGTGCTATTCCGCCAGCGCAGCGCTCTAATTGATTCCCCCAATTGAATTTTAAATCGTTCGCGGCGGCGACACAATGTGCTCGCAATTAAGAGCGATCGGAGTTAACGAGCGGCGGCGCATCTTGAGGTGTCGAAATTAGAAACTTGCAATTACGACAAGATTGCACGCGTCATTGCGCCGCATTATATAAAGCGTAGTGATGCAACCAGCAAGGCGCCAGCCAGTAAAAAGGTGTAGGTAATTGTCGGAATACAAACTTGAGCGCAAAAAAGCATTTTCTTCGAATGGCTAGTTCGTCGTCGTATTGAGCACGCGCGCGCCAGCGCAAATGCGTTTTTAATGAACAATTAAAACACCTATTACTAATTACCAATTACGTATCGGGCAGGTATATGAACATGGGCATGAGCACGAATTTCCCCACGATTAACAAACACTGCCGGCTCGGGTGGCGCGATCGATTCCGGATATTTCGGACGTTTTCTTGGAGTTGGTGAGTGGGACGCATCGAACATGTATTTACTTCATTGCGCTCATTTACCTATCGCCCACAAATATTATTACATGTTTGCCCATCATTTCACGCGAAAAGTTTAAATTGACAATCCCAAGAAAAACTTGTCTTGCAGACTTTCAAATCCTAACAACTAACAACTTTCATCTTTTAAAATATTGCAGGAATGATTATGATATGAAACTTTTAAAAGTTAAAAAAAGGTTAATTGAAAATGTAATAAATTAAAGTTCGTCATTCAATATTCACATTTCCCAGATACGCAGGACAAATAAATGGAATAAAAATAGCATGTAGCAAACCAGGGATGTGCTCATTAACGCATATTTTTTCGCACAAATAATGGAAACTTCCGTTCCGCCACACGCGTAGCGAATGATAGGTATTTAATTAAATCATTTAATTAGAGGACTGCTGTTCAACAATGCAACACGCGAGCAATATTTGTTTAATTAGTGCGTCGTGCACAATAGCAGAGCGCGCTGAGCCGATAATCCGTCTGAAAATTGTTGGAATGGTATTTGCAATCCGTGGAGGGCGGACATTGTGCGGGTGCCAGGCGAATCGATACAGATGTGTGTGCGTTCGAGAGCGAATTTTCGAAACGACTGATAGGAGGAGAGCGGGCGAACAATCCCACGCCGACAGCATAATGCACTCCATGGGCGCTTGTATGCAAAGTGCGCGGGGCGGAATTGCACCTCGACGACGATGACGACCAAGCAGCACCTCGGTCGCGTTGGCGGGCATAAGCTTTCTCTGCGAAACTGCCCGTTGATATTGATGATTATGTTGCGATGTATATTGGCACGGCGGTGTGCGAAACAAACGAATAGCTCGGGGGGCGGCGAGAATAGCAACAAATACTCTCCATGGTCGGAAGCAGAACAATGCGTTGTCACATCATGCAACCTCTGACAATTCGCCGGCCGCCAGCCCCGTATTGTTTGGATGAGAATGGATGACATCTTCTACGGATGACAAAACACGCCCTGATGAAGATAGACTGAGTTTACTCAGTGAAGCGCAGAGGGGGCTTGCTAATATATCATTGGACTCGCAAAACAATTTGGGTTGAATGATAGATGGAAAATACCGAAATTTTCCGTAAAGGAAGTGTGTTTGGATTGTTTGTTAGAAGTTTGTGGAGTTCATCCATTAAAAAAATGATCTGAGAAATAGTCGTAATAACCATCGGAGCTATGAAATGTTTATCATAAAAACGTCAAAATTACGAGTGCAAAATTCTGAGTGTTTGTCTTCCAGCGCATTAAAAAGGAATGAGTGGGAATTGACGAATTGAATGAATGGGTACCGGACCATACGGAACGTTCGCGCGCGCACGCCAGGAAATGTGCCCACAATATCCGTTGTTGATATTTATTTAGCTTCACATTTGCGTCCGGCATCGGTGAACACTACATGTCGACCGCGTCGCGTACCCAGCAATCACCGTGCATGCCTCTAGTCGCGTACTTCTTGTAAATTTGATGGGCAGCTGTGAAATACCATGGTCGAAGTGTCTGCCCAAGACTAACAAAACCCATGCCAATGCCATTCGACGATGCGCATATGCATTATTGGCGCGTGTTTTTTCTAGACTGCCCCCAGCCCTGTCCGCTCGACGCCGGTGCCAAACATTTTCCGCTGCAGTATCACACGCACGAAACGACACACAAGTACGTGTAATGTCAAGGTACACCGAAAATGATGACGCGACAGCTCCCGACCGGCACTAGGCGGTTGAAACTGGTAGCTGATAAAAAGTATAATAGAGTGTGTAGATAGAATGGAGCGTAGTGCATACTGGCATTGAATCCGCGTGACCATGCACTGAAAATAAACGCGTCCCTTGCAGAAAGCGATGTGACTTAACCCTGCCGGATGCCAGCGCGAATTTGAATCAGCAATTAGCGAAGACCTCACGAGCGTACTGACCGCTAGCCAAAATTTATTTGGCGGCCGCACACGGCGCATTTTTTGGACATGATCGGGCAACGCGTTCTACTCCAAGGTGCGTTCATTAATTGTTCCCGCGCATTCGCCATTCAGCGGTGTACGTGCTGAGTGCGAATGTATTATAGAATAAGAATTTTTTCGCGCATCGCATACGAATGTAACTGGCGTAAAATGCGAACGGCAGCGAAACCCCATTCATTAATACCATTACCGAGGCGAAGTGCGGCCACCGATACGCCAGCAATTACAATTAGGCCGGCCGAACTTAATTAGGCTACCGCCGCCGCAACTTTGACATCGTGTTGCATGCGATCGCATCTTTCTGCCCGTCACGTTATCGATGGCAAATGGGGAATCGATAAGGGAATTGTTCATGAGTGCATGCGAAAGCGGCTGCGGCGCCAACGCCAGCAGCAGCAGCAGCCGCCCCCTCGCGCGCGCGACTCGGGGGCGGCTCTGCGTGCATGTTGCACGTAAACGTCAGTCGAACGAACGAACGAACGAACGACGATAATCTATATATCCGACTTTAATACGAGGCGTAATTAACGTGTGCGCGCGCGAGGTGTAGTCCGTCGTTGGAGCGGGATAACTCAATTGTTGATATTGATAGCACTAATTGAATTAGGTTTATACGTAAAGCCGCCAGCCACCGCTACCGCCGACGCGGCCGCCAGCCGCCCGCTTTAATTACTCTGCGTTTTGCTGGCTGCTGCATGCCATGTTGATTGTTCGACGCAAGCAAACATTTTCGGCCCGCTTTCGCATCGTTAGCTATCGATCGCAAGTCTATTTTGTTAATTACTGCCCCCATCCTGCCGCCCGATGCCTCTTTTACAGGCGCAACACGCTCGTTACGAGTGTCGCATTTGCGTTCATTCGCGTATTGCGTCGCGCCTAATTCTGAAATGCGCTCTCCTGGAGGCGGTAATGAATATATATTGCCAAAGAGCCTCAAGGGATCACAATTTTCCATGCAGTTCCGCACCAAGTTTTAAACAACTGAATCTACTCTTTGGATAAATTTGCCTTTGATTTTTATATTGCGCTTTTATTTGCGTATTGGGTCAAAGTTTCAAAATGTTTGCCGCCAACTGAACTTGAATTCATATTAACTGCCCGAAGCTCTTGAGCCCAGAGAGTACTTCAAACGTCATCAACACATTTTCGAAAGTTCGAATTCAAATATGATCGATGGGCGGCCGCTATCTACGTTCTGGCCTGGGGCAGCATGCCGCCCCCCATCTCCAAAAATAAAAACGCGGGTAAAGTTTGCGCTAGCACTGGGAAGTGCTTAGTGGACGCGCTCGAGCTGAAACTGTTGAGATCTGCGGCGGCAAGCAACATTTCCGCATGACGACGCAACCCACCGAAGCGTTTTGGCGCCCCTCGCATATTCAGTCGCCGCCACCAAGTTAATAATGCGATTTGGCCGCAAGAAACGCGCGGCCACTCTCTTCCGACATGTCAGCGCGCGCCCGCCCGCAATTACAGCGTGTAGATTCACGGGATTACATTACTAATTGAAACCATCATAAATTGTTAATTCAGTTTCGGCCCAGCTCGCCTCGAAGATTACGAAGTGCCAACGGCCACCGTCGAATGCGGTCCATATCTCAAGGTTATGCGAGCGAAACGGATAACGGTCGGCGCGCGATTAATTCTTCATCGAGAAGTGTGTTAATGCCTGAGTGGCACCACCCCCACAGTGTGTCGCACGTTTAAAAATAAGATTAGAAATAAAAAATGCAGCAAAACGTACTTACGAAGATTAATTTTCGCGGAATGTCTTTCTAAGCGATGGTAATAAATGTCATTGCGTTGGTAGATCATCCCTATAAAAAAATGAGAGAAAGAGGGTGAATTAACGTCGGCGGCGCTCGAAGGGGCGGCAAGGCGCGCGCTCCTCAGCGGCGGCTAATGCGTCAAGCGTCAAGTTGCAATTTCAAACAACACACAGAAGGCACAGGCGGGGGTGTAGGGGGGCGGCAGGCATTGTTATATCAATCTGGATTCGGTTACGCGCGGAGCAACGCTACATGATAGTTAGGCTGGTCTAATATAATAAATGAAGCGCAGATGATATCATGCAATCAGCTTCGAGGTCAATACTTCAGGGGCGCTGGTCGGCCAGTTGTTATTTCCCTCAGGTTGGATTTTAAATTGGCGCCATTCAATTACTGTCAAGCCACCCCGGTCGAGGATGGAGGCATGTTTATTCCAACCGTCCCATTAGGAGTGATCTGATCGTTATCGGAGTTAGGAAAATATATTCTCATGCAAATATCCATGACGTCGAAATGATACAAAAATCCCTATGTATAATGAAGAATGCAATCCTGAACCAGAATATCCTGAATTTCATAATGTCTCATACGTCTAACTTTAAACCTGAATTGTCCCTATGATGCACCGGAAAGCATCTACGGGCGGTTCGAACGCATTCCTCCCAGAATTGATTGCACCGAAGTAGAATGTTTGATCGCGTGGGTGCGCGTTCGTGGAATCGTTGCCGGAAAGTCGGAAAATGAGGAAAGCACACAATTGGCGCGTGCAGGATGCGACTGCTTTGAGCCGCCTCCCATGGACACCTTGTTCGCCACCGCACATTGCAACGTGCAGTTCTGAAAGGAACCCCCACACACACAACCCTCGGGAAGACAGGAACAGGTCGATGGGATGTGACGCGACCGCCAGTAGCATCGGTGCAAACCCACACAGCATTTGCATGCGCCAAAAATATCTCTTCTGGTGTTTATATTAAGAATAAAGTGGATTTTCCGTTGATTGCTACCGGAAAACGAATCCGGACCGTTCCAATATTTGCAGTTAAGCATTCTGCGAATCAATACGCGCCCGGGAAAGGATATGACGGCAAGGCAGAAAAGAGCAGACTTCCTCCGGAATGTCATAGAAAAATAAACTCGCGCGGAAATGAGTACTGACGTAAAAAGGGAGCATCTAGTAAGTTGCAAACATTTCTAGCAATTTTGCGCATTCCAGCCGCTCCCTTTGCGAGGGACCCGTTCCAGGGGAGCAAACTTTTTTGATTAACCGTACGTCGACGTCGGTCAAGTGAAAATACGCATGGACCGTCCCAGCAGGAGCGTAGCACAAGATCCTCGAGAACCAACATTAGGATTATCAAAGTTTTCCGGGAAAAAAGAGGGATTTTTCAACTATCCTGACGACGTGTGGTTGGAGGATCTAAATGGATTTTGATTATGTATAAAATATTATCTATCCTAATAGTTTAGGTGTATCAAGGAAACTATGTATCCAATCAAAATACTGATAAAGTCATGTTGAAACAGATTAAATCCTATTTCTAACAATGTTTTGGTTAAATAAATTAATTTGTCGATTTGTGATTTTATGAAATCCGGAATTATTCAGTTTCAAATTGCTATCATTTTGTGATAATCTGAGAGACAATTCAGAAATCAAGGATTCAAAATTATATGGGAAAGTTTCGGAAACCTTGAACTCTATCCAAGAAACTGTTAAAGCAAAGTTGGGGCAACAATAAACACAACTAATTTATAAGGGGCACTTGTTGGCAATTGCTACGCCACTGATTGTAACAAAAATGTCTACAGCTCTCGTTGTCAAGTTGGGCTGGATCGTTGGATGGAATTGCGAAGAATCCACATAGGCGCAATATGTGAGCGGAAGGCATGTTGGGCGGGCGAGGACCCATACATGAAAACGGCAGCCGTCCCTATATTCGTTATTTTCGACCTTCGGCATGCCAGCGTAACAAACAATTCGCAAACACGCAATGCCATCCACTTCTTTCCAGAGCGTGGAGACGCAACGACCGCATACGTGCAAGGCAGAGAGGAAATACGCGCGCCCGAAGAGAGAAAACCATCCAGCGGCAAATACGCTTTCCGCCAAGAGCCCATTACCGCGCACATTACATCATAACTGGGTGGGCATCCCTTTTTGTTTTTCAAATTATGCCCAAATTGCGGAGCCGGCACGGGCCCGACCAAATCACCGGGTCGAGTGCGAGTGGAAAATGCCTAATTATGTTGTTTCCGCCGGCGGAAAGCGGCAACGATATTGTGTGACATGGAGAGCCCATTCCCCTCGCGACCTCCGCCCCATACGGGGCCGCCAACAACAAGCGACGAGCTGCAGCGAAATTGAATGTTATCTAGCTCGTCGACGGAGGCGGCAGTCAACAAACGCTCGCATTAAATATTGAAAATCTTTTTAGTTGACCTGTTGCGCACTCATGCACGTTATATTAAAGGACAGGCAGAAGCAAAGCGGCGTCAATTACGCGTCAAGCAGATTGACGTCCTACATAACAATGCGCGCTTCTCCCTTTGTAGCCAACGCATCGCCATTCACACCGTTCGAGGATGCGAAGAAGAGCAACAAGAATATCTTTCGACACCTTTGTCACATTTATATGGGACTGAATTCAATTCCTTCCATTCCTTCCCATTCCTTCCCATTCTTACAATTTCACCTGCCTCTATTCACATTGGGACCAGGAGGTCCTTGTTCGGGACTGCGCACCATTATCGGGGGAGAGACCATCACAGGATGCGGACAAAGCAGTGGGCATGAACGCCCCATGGGTGATAAGCGCCGATATCGGGGGGCGGTGGGCCAAACGCAATGAGATGTCTGATGAATTGCGGGTTGTTTTACCTGTTTTTCGTCGCGCTCCCCACAGCACCGGCGGCGAGGCGTTGTTTATTGGTACCGCCAGCTTGAGGTCGGTGCTATTATCTGCAATGCAAAAGAAAACGAGTTAGTTCTGATGGACGCTACTGATGCAGCAATGGGATGCATCATCGCGTGCGCTAATCAACGCGAGGAGATACGTGGCCGCGTGCGGCGTGGCGAAGACAATTCGAGCGACCGTCGCCAAAAATAGATGGGGCCGAGGGGGGCATCGCACTCGAATTGGTGCATCGGCGTGCCGCCCGCCCGGCCCCGCGCTACAGCGTACCAACATCGCATGGACCCACGAACCCTCGCGCGCTCGATGGCACGAGAGGCACACGCAAATGGACTCACCGGCGATCCCTATTGATTTTAATGCAATCACCGGCCCGTTCCGAAATCGTCGCCGCCGCCGCCGCCGAGCACAACCACCGCACACCGCCGGCCACACACATGCCGCGCCGATGGCGATCGCGAACGCCAATCGTTCGCGTAAAAGCTAGATGCCACCGCGTGCATTGTCCGCCGCCCGCCTCCACGCCACGGACAACAACATAACCAAGCGACCCACACACCGCCAACCAGCGACCGACCATCAGGATTATACGAGGAGAAAATTCGAGCGTGGACTTGATATGGCGGCGCAAAACGAGCCAGGCAGCGACCTCTACCCGCCACCGGGCGCAAACTACTCGTGCGAAACTGTTTGCCTATAGCGACATCCAGCCGGCAAACGGGCGGCGGCAAATTCAAATATTCGCGCAGCAATGTGCGCCGCTTCCGGGGAAGTTTCCCGTGGATAGGAAATCGGTGCGAAATCAGCTTGTTTACACCGTTAGAACTTCTCAATTATTTATTAGCCATGTGAATCAACAAGTCAACAGCTTGGGGTTGCCTGTTGATTGTGTTGTTGGTTTCCAGCGAGCGCGCTAAATGCGCTAATAAAATATCGCATACGCGCGCGCAACAAGTGCCTTCGATTTACAATAATAACAGTGTAATTTGCCAGGTAGCGCCGCAAGGCAATGCCACGCTAATTTATTATTTACCAGCCCGAACTTTACCAACTCATTATGACATTTATCATCATTTGATCGAATCTAATGTGAATTAATTGTTTAAGCGTGTATCAAAACAATAAACAACTCATTGAATTGCAGAAGCTAATGCGTTTATAAATATGGTTACTGCGGGCTGGTTTCCATAGCATGGAAATTTGGTGACGTTTCCAAGGATTGGAAATTTTGCGCAAAGTCTACGATTTGATTTCTCGTGTGTACGCACAATACGCAATCGCTACCGCCACCACCGCCGCCAACATCGACGTCAAAAACAATGAAGCTTGCACACACTTTCCGCGCCTGCCCCCAAGAGCCAACACGATGTCGCCGCCACCATCTGACGGCGCGCGCGGACGGAAAATTCTCTGACGCAAATAGTATTTTACATCCGCCGCCGCCCCCCGAATGTGGGGACGGAGGACACTCCAACCGCTCTCCAGCGCGCATTGATTACTTCACGCTCGATTACCCATCGACAGATGACAACGATTGGCGCGCCCCGAGTCGACAATGTACGATAAATACTTGTTGAAAATCCATTCGATAACACTTCGGACCTGCTCCATTTGATCGCCCACCCCTCGAGGTTTTCACCAGCGCCCACGTCGGTAGCCGCGCTTAAGTAACTGTTTATCGAAAATGTTTGTAAAAATGATATAAAAGCCCGCGCGATGTAGAGGCGGCAATTTACTTCAACGACGCTATAGAAATCTAGGTGCGATCACGCCCGCCCATGATTGCACGCATAAAAGAAAATCCCGTGCGTCGCCGCCGCCGCTGCAATCCACCGCAATAAACGATAAGGCTCCGGCAATGATTGTTACGATCATAAAGTTTTTTTATTTAAAACGTATTACTCCGCAGACCGACGTCGTATAAAACCCGAGCAAATAACCCACCCACGAAATTGCTGCTTATTTCCCACGTACCGACAACCGCGTTTTCAACATCGTATTTCGCTGAAATAATCCGAAAGCGTCTCTTCACGGCGCGCCGAGCAAACCTTGATGGTGGCCCGGGATAACGACATTCGGGAGGATGAGGAACCGAATCGGTTTCAATTTCCTCGCCAACCTCCTTCGTGTGTTGCGTACATACATAAACGTCGAGGCTTTACGATAACAATTTTCTGCAAGTCAAGGCGAACATACGCTGAAGACCGCGATAACATTCAAAATGGAAATCGGACGCCCCACGAATTGCGTCGAAGTTGCAGTCGAGAGAGTGAGCGAATGGAAACTTCCCAAACTATGCATTGCGAACCGGAAGTAGTGCCTCAACATTTGAATTCATTGCAATGCACACCAGCCTCGCTTGGAGGCAACAAAAAGGCGAATTCGCTGTACCCTGGATGAAGGTCCCTTTCCTTTATCGATTCCCCTTGCTTGCACGCATTCACATGTGAGTAATACATCAGTCGCAAACTCCTGCAGCACTACGCTGCAGCTTTCGAGAACCAGGAGCATGGATGGGCGGCTTTGAAATTTGCGGCCAAACTTTGAAAAGTTTGAAAAGTAAACATACTTGTATATGCAGTGACCGCATACGCAAAAAAACGAAAACATGACTTTATGAGTAACGAACGTGGTTGGCGTGATGTATGGTGGCGCGCAGGATAAAAATATCGGGAACGCGTGCACTTGTGAAAGAGGAGCGCGCCACCCGCGGCCGTGACAAATTGGCAAGCAAAGAATGTAATTAACGCGCTGCGAAATGAAATTGAAGCGGAGCGCGTCCACCATCCTCCGCATTGTGCTATTATTAGGCGGGCTAAGTGAATGAGTGCATCTTGCTTGCATGATGATGCCAGCGGGATTTGTCAAGTGGGCAAAATGGCCAGCGGATGACAATTAGGCGGATCGCGAATTTAAGCTCGAATTGAGTTATTCGCTCGGAAAAACGAGAAATGAATTAAATCCCGACTCGAATTCGCTTCGAGCGATTTATCAAAGCCCAGCCCAGCGAGGAATTTAATTTAAGGATAACATTTAATTAATTTGCAGCCATCTCGTTACTTTCAAAAGGAAACTTGATTCGGATTTATCCTCATCAAAAGTTATCCAGCATTTCTTTGACAACAGCAATTATTTGTTAAATACGTTTATGGACTATATGATTTTTGACAATTTGCTGTGTAATATTTCCGATTTATTTCCGCAATTCATACTCAAGTGATAAGAATGCACGACACTCAATTGATTAGTGATTGAGTACCTGATTAAATATCCTTCAAAATGAGGCACCATTCGACTTGTTTCTGGAATTGTTTCCCTGGCTTTGTGAATCCATATTTTACAATATTTAATTACCCATCGTTTCCGGTTATAGATCATGGTATTCACAACTGATAACAATGAATAATCCCGTTTATATACGATAAGTTAACCTCTTTCGAAGGATTATAAAATGTCTCATTCAGATTAGCAAGAAGTCACACGAACCGAGTAATTTAGCCAAGACATTTAAATGTAGTTCTTAGTACTTGCATTAAACAATAAAATTACTTTTTGGAATTGCAAATGATTGTTTATGAAAAATTGGCCAGCAAATTCACTGTTAAGTTGAACCTTTCCATTATCAAATCGTGAATGAATTAGAAACAATGCGCACGAGTATTTCACACAGTCTGGAAATACCAAATTAAACAAATAACACAAACGCCGTGCTTTCCAGTTTGTGTCATGCAAATATACTGTAAAAACGAGACATAAAAATAACGTGAATGGTTTTGCGCGTCGTAATATTTTTTTACGTACATAGCGCGTTTGTTCTCCGAAGTGAGAAATGTCTTGGAAAACATTAGGAAGCAGTAATTTGTTCAGTCAAGAGATGACTTCACTGTGCAACATTGTTCGGGTGCAAAATCCGGTGGTGTGCAGCCAAAAAAACCTAATTACATGTAATAAACACGCCGATGATTACATTATTCAAATAGAGAAACTTGTAACCTTGTGGTTTGGATGACAATATAACTAGCCGTGAAAAAACGTAAATGACAGGATGAAAACAGGACTCACTTATGCACTTCAAGCGCAAGCCGGCGCAATTCCTTTTCGCCTTCGGCTGTTTCGACATCGTCCTTATCGCGTCGTTCGCACTCCTCCGACTGTCGTCAATACGCAACAACAACAAAAACAGCACTTCCAGCCATCAGCCGGACAGCATCACCGGAGTGTGTGGTACCCGAAAATCGATGGCCATGCACGTGGATACAATGATAATACACGTGATGGTCGGGAGCAATTCTCGATCGCCGACAGACGACGGTAATCGCACAAAAGCCGCTTGTTTATTTCACGGTCGCCGCCACACAATGCGAATTGCCTTCCTCTCGCCAGCGAGATCAGCTCTCGATGAGCGCACCGCAAACACACCGTACGAAACACGCGCGCATTCGCCGAACCAACGACACTCGAACTCTCCTGGGAGACGCGTTTTTATTGCGATGCTGTACGACGCGTACTGAACCGCAGCGAGCGCGAGAGCTTCATTAATATACGCCGAATTATCACATGTGATTTTCTATCAGCGTTGAGATGAGCACACAGCCAGCCGCATGATGGAATGGTGGTTTTCAGAGGCTGCACCTGAATCGTCCCGAATTTCCGCGGTTTCAATCGTCGCGCGAACGTAACGAAACGCGCCCGGGTTTGTCGACGGTTCTGCCTGAATGACAACGTGGAAATTTCGCACGGCGACCCAGAAAACACGGCCGTCACATTGAATTATTATGCAATTGCGTCGCGCACGCCGAATTTCGTGCGGATTTGTTTCGCGGTGTGGGCGTCTATTGACGTGCGATTGTCAGCAAACATGCGCGCCTTGATGAGGGCCGTTCCACTAATTACGATCTATGCGATTGCTGGAAGCGGGCGCTCCACGAATTGGCTTGTGTACTTAACAACATTGCAGCGCCGGTGAAAACAACAACAACAACAACAACAACGAGGCGGCGGTCGTAATTGCACGCCGGAAAAAAGTGTGTTTGCCTCGCGCGCGCCCGCCCGCCGAGTTAATTAATGTTTAATTGCGATTTCGATTGCGCCACGAGCGCAGTACCAGCAGTGCGCAGCGGTGCACGATGTCACGTCGCGCTTGATGCTCGCCCAACTTTCTTCTCGGCGCGCAAATTGCAACTTTCTGTTTGCCAAAAACGCTGATGCAATACGCGCCGCGAATCTCGAAAAGGCGCGCACGTGAAGTAACTTGTGCACTGGCAAATTCAAAGCGACCATAATCACAAGCCATGCACACGAAAATGGGTAAACATGTCCACATCCAATGTGAAAAATACCTACAAGAACCAAACATCTCGAAAATCATAATTGAAAATTATGGGACATTTTAATCTTTTGTCGAGTCAGAAGAAGCAAAATTTCCCATGGGGACTCATTCGAAGCCAAGTTAGAACTCAATTAAACGAAACGAAGCTTTTCGAGATGGACATTTATGTCAAATAATTGCAACGATACTTTAATCTTAGATTAAAAATAAGGACCATAAAAATTCTAGAGGACTTTGCTCGTTGTCAACATCAATTATGAGCGCACACATACAATCCAATCCGGTTGCGTCTAATTTCAATGCGTCATTTCTGTGGCGTGCTAATTGCACGCTTAATTGCCCCCATTCTCCATCGCAATAAATTTATTATTGGCACCAAGTCAATCATAACCGACCCCACTGCGAACGAGCTGCCTACCGAGCGCACACTGCGAGGGGGCGGCTAAAAATAGCGCCGGAGTTCGTCTGAATTTATCGCCATAGTTCAAAGCTTTTTCGATATACTCCGGCATTGGCCTACGACGAATCGCGCAGATTTCCGCGGAACATAACCGAAATCTGAATGATGTCGAGTCGCGGTTTGCAGAAAGATGGTCGCATAAATACCCCGCACGTCGGCGTTGATCCGATCATCATCATTTTTGGTCGCATCTCCGGATATTGCGGGCGTCAATCCCCGTCAGTGTGTCATCTACGTCTGCGCGCAAATCGATAAAGCAAATATTAAACCAAACGACGCTTAATATTCATTAAACCTGTTTGGCGAGGCACTTGACATCGTGTTGTACTACGGCACAATACTCCCGTGTATGTGCATGGCGTTAATTGAATTTCGTTTGTTTTCGCATCGATTCCAGACCGTTCCTCCATATTCCAATTCCCGTTTTTCCGCGCGTACGTCAACTGCTGCCGCCGCGCCGCGCCGGTTGCAGGCGATGATTATTTGCATGCGCCATCATGTCACGTCATGTACTGTCATGTCACAACATCAAATAAACATCGTCAACAAAAATACGAATGGCGACGAACGATGATGAAAAGTGGATGGTACAATGCGCATTGGAAGGGTTTCCCCGCATTCGTTCGCAAACAATGTCAGTCGTGGCAGTCGATTTCGCTATTTATAGCGAATTGCGCCCGGTTGATTCATAATTCCTCGGCGATCATCATCGCGCGGAAATGTGCGCACTTTATCGGAATCCCCCGCGCCAGATGGTGCAACGATCATCCGGCGTTTTTCCGGATAGAAGAGAAGCGCCGGCAACCAATTTAGATATCCCACGTATTTCCCATGCGAGTTGCGCGACCACAAAACGGCGAAAATAACTCCATTGCGGAAATAACACGTTTATTTTTATAGCGTTTGTGCGTTGCGACCACGAATCTCCAGGATGCCTCCTCGACCGCGATTGCGATTGACATTCCCTCAGCGCGTACGTGCGCGGCCAAGCGTTGTGTATCTTCCAATTGCAAATAGATGCGCGTGCAAATAATGCATCCGAGTGGAATGCGGGATGCAAATAATGCGCGAACTCCCCAAAGAGTGGATGGCGGAATTCCGCCTCCGTTGCCGTTCCTTCAGGCTGGCATCGTATTTGCACAAACTTGCACGTTTGCGTTTGCTTGAGCACGCCGTGTTTGCCGACACATCCTCTACGCGATAACTCGTTATTTGTCGATGAATTTCCGCGTTTTCAAAGGCCCTAGAATTGGGGATGTCGAAACGGCCGAAAAGAAAATATTATTTTGTCAACTCGAATTGGTACCACGGAAGTAAACGCATAAAAACGTGGAGAACTTGTCAATTAGTGCGTCATTATCGTCGAAAATTATCACCGAATATTGGCGCTCGATGACTCAATTCCATAGACGAAAAAAGTACTCGCAACGAGGCAACGCACCGACACGGAATTAAACCGGCCGCGTTGCGACATCCGCACGGAACTTTTGCGCGCGCGGATTAATTACGGCATTAATTAATTCGACATTTCCATACCTTGCTGGGTGTACGGCTACTCGACCCGAAGCTCCGAGTGCAGTCGCCGTCACTCACTTCCACAAGCCAGCGCACGCGACACTTCACCGTCACACGGTTGCGATTCAAATATTGCGCTGCGATGAAGTCGCCCGGAATTTGCGCTACGAAAACGCGCGCGTCCCATCGTCCGGGCGGGGCGGCTGGAGCGCGCGCAAAAAAGTCATCAAGTGCCTCCGCACTATCCCGTGTTTGCGCCGGGAATTTGCACTTAAATCGAAATCGGAGCGCGCGCGTCTCCGTCGCTCCACGACGTCGCCCAATTTGTTATTACAATCGTAATTGTTGCCGGTCTCGCATGAGGGGCGGCGAGTACGTGCGTCGCGTACGGAATTACCATTTGCATTCGTGATTGCGTCCGCGACTCGCTGATTGCAATTTTGCAGTTAGCGCCGTTATCCGTTATGCAACTCAACTTTTTTTATCCAATCTACTTGGACATTAAAATTTCGCAAATTTCCTTCGCATAGCAATCAAGATAACACGTACAAAACTATTACCTCATGGCCATGGCCTTAAACGACGCTGACATTTAAGAGGACGAATATTATTAGGCACACAGAAGCATGCAAAATTAATTAAATTCTTAGGGAAAATTTTCCATGAACTTAGATTGCTTTTTATTCCTTTTGTACGGATTGATCCAGTCTCTCGTGAATTGTACGTGAAATTTTGTAATAAGCGCTTGGATTAACAGGAATTACGAACCGGAAGTTGCCACATTAAAGAATAAGGATCTAACTGAGTGGAAGGTGGAATTAGCAGTTTTGTTAGAGACAATTACAAAGTTAGGAAGCTTCCCACAAAATTTGCTTCAAAACTGGAGATAAGCTAATGAATTAGAAACAATTAGGTAACAATCAAACACGCAGTACCTTTCATTGTTGAATAGTGGTTGGATCAGCGTTTTCTGAAATAATAATAAAATTTGCTAACTTCCAAACAATATAACAAATTTTGATTTCATACGAAATTCAGCAAAATCCAATTTTGGCTACTACTAGACTAATATTGATTAGGACAATTTATGCGCATTTCCGATACTTGGATGAATCCGATTACGAAATGGATTTAAATAGCTCAAATGAATGTGGCACTTCGTAAGTTGTGGTCGAAAACAAAATTAGCAAACTCCGCCAAACCCAACGCGATAAAGCGTCCGCAAATAACCCGCATGAAAATTAATTTATTTATTCGCTTTTCATATTAATCACGCTCGCCATTAATTCATAATTGATAGATGCCAATTAATAATGAGCGGCAATAGAAATTTCAGTAATAATCGAGACGACGATGCGCACGAAATTCGTGTTTGTTTTCGCAGGCGTGCGCGGCGTGTACGCTGGCCTAAAATATCAACCGCGTCGAGGGGCAAAAAAAAGTCGGACGGAAAAATGCGAGGCGTGAACTTGGCAGCCAAATCGGCGAAATTGGCGGCCACCGGTCGCCGTGTTTCAATGCTATAATATCCCCGATCGCGAATTTGGCGGGTACGCGCGCGCGTACGTCAATCTTGTGCACTGACTGGCATCTTTACGTTGTATGTAAACACGCGTTACACAATCGCGCACGTCGAAATCCGTTCGCGATCTAGACTAATCTGTCAATTTATATGCATGTAAATCATGCGCGGCCGGGCCCTCCCCGCGATTGCGTCGCCGACATTTCGGCTAAGGATTAGAAGCGGATCGCGCACGAAGGATAATCATCATCGTTCATCCACAGACGGGTGTAATTAAAATCGCGATTGAGATGTTACAGCGCTTGCCGGCGTACGTTGGTGACATTTGCTCGAGAGGTGTTGCAATATTCGACTCGAAATTGCAATCGCGTTTTATCGATAACATCGCATCAAGATTATGTCGTAGGCGTCTACTTGATTGAAATTCATTATCATCATCATTTTCTTGATTTGAATGAATGTTGATTACAACCACAAATGGGAAACTGAATTTCCTCTCAATTTCCATGCTTATGTCTCTGCATCGCAAACAATTAAATGAGTACTGATTTAATAGGTATGAGAGCTGTGGTGGTACGAAATCGTTATCAGTGTTGTAATTGTACGCCCGCTGCTTTCGACAGATAAACACCATGATTGGAAATGACGTCAAAATGTGGAATGAAATGTGTCGTAATGTCGTCAACCTGTCTATGAAGCACGAAAGTAATACCCATGTGTTTGCTGGCTTTTAATCACAAACGCAGATAGTGGAAAATTACTCGAATTTTTTGGGGCATTACAATTCAATTACAATACATATACAAAAAAATGTATCTTTCATATAGTCGGCGAAATATGCATTTCCCGATTTGCAACGTATTCGGAGTTTTTGTTGAGGGGAATCTACCGAGAAAGTATGAAATGTGCAGCGCTAATCTACGTCTTGCATGCCGTATTGCAATCGGCTTTCGGAAGCTATTGTCGTTCGAACACTTACGTAGTTGCAATTGCGGGCAATTGTGGCTGCCGCCCCCGCAGACTGAATTCGCTAATAGATGGTACACGCATGAATTTCCTGCTTGAACTGTTGCGCAATTGCCGCTTATTCCACGATTACGTAACGCGTCTGAGGCGCCTTGAACGGGTCGACAACTTCTGGGACTGTCTCCTCCCAATTTCGCATTCATCGGGGGTGGCGGTATTCGTGCACCACTCGTGAAAAATGCGCATGCATATTGTCTGTCAAGTATTGAATTAGTCGGCCAACATATTCGATCGAATACATCATCAGCGGGAGAGATGGTGTGTACGCGTCGCGAATTGCAAATGGGATTCGCGTGCAGATATGGCCCGTGCGCGTCAAATACATTCCAGCCTAGCTGATCGTCTGCTTTTTATTTGTCGCAGTCGGGTTTCTTCGACTCCGGGATTTGCGAACAGCAGATATTTGGGGCGGACAAGCGAGAGCACGTATTGTTTCAGAAATGGTCGTCGCGTTGGTCTCAGGTGCGCGTAATTGGTGCCACTTTCCTTTATCGCTTCTTCCAACGATATTGATTGCATTCGGGCGAGACAGGCATTGTCAAAGAGAAGGCAGAGAACGCCGACGAATGCGAATTCTTCCTCGTATCGCTGCCGAACGAGCAGGAAGATAGCGCCAGCCGCTTCGGAACAATTTGCACGATTCTGTCATTAAACAGCTTTATTTACAATTCATTTATTTCTGCGAATGTCGCAGCGGCGTGTTCGTGGAAACAATACTGTTTGCTCGGTACTTTCGCAATGGTCTCGACGGTTTTCAAGCCCCAGGCGCCGCCAACGTCGAACATCAACTCAAATCGGATCTATGAACCTTTCAGTCATCGGTACGTTCGTTAGCAAAAGCCATTCGATCCATGGTACGAGGGAGCCAAAAACCTTGACATTCAACAACAACCAGCAGCCGATTGATTCGCATAGGTTACCGAAACAGGTCGCTGATAAAATTAACAATTTGACGGGCATTCCGCCTTCACGCCATCCAGGCATTTGCATAATCGTGCAATAATGCTAAAGCCTTCCTACCAAAACACCCCTCGGAATCGAGCACCCAAAACGCGCGCGCTTTCTACGCCGATTCTGCTCACGCTTTGCACACGCTTTCCACGTTTTGTTTTACTGATGTTACTCAATCACACAATAACAAAATCAAATGTGGCCATGAGAATTGCGCCATCATAACATACACAACAATTATTATGGATAGTTCGTGGTACCAGGCCATCCAATTGTCCCGAGTTGCTCGTAATTAATAAGTGGATTACTTTGAAATGTTTTCTATGAAAATTCCCGATGGGAAATCGGCTCGAACTAGAAATGAGTCATTTGATTGCAAACTTGAAAATCGCAGTAGTGGGTGAGTTTGGCAACAAGTGGCTGGCGCATTCATTTGCCAAAAATAAGCGATACTTATCAGCGTGTGTACGATCGGAGAAAATTGCATTGATGTCGATTTTGGTTTCCGCATCCAAGGCCTTGATAAGCGAATCGTGGAACGAGGTCTCTGTATTATCAGTGCCACCTAATGCAAGTACCTTAAATAAGATCAAGCCGTGAATTGGATCGATATTCCGCGTCCTATCTAAGCTCGTATTTGATTTAATCTAGGAAAACCCCTGAGGTTGGAACGCATCATTGCACATCAAAGTAGAGTATTTATCAGACAAGAAAAGGCATAGTAGAATCTCTCGAGAAGAGGTGACGGAAAATTGAAAAAGCATTATGTTATGAAGAAGATAGTTGAAGTACATTTCGGTTCGAAGAAGACTGTACGTATGCACTTGGAGCGATTGTTTGCGTCGTTGTAAATGTCGCCTCTCTCTCGAGCTCTATCCGAAAGCGTTATTTATATTTATGCTGAGAGCCGAATGAAAATATTGATAAGAGTGGAGCGGTTGCAAACTATGTACAACATGGCGCGCATTTCGTCGCTCCGAGGACAGCGCTCTAAAGTGTGCCAATGCACACACATCAAATATGTAAATATGTTCGGCAGTTATGCGTTTTATTCGAATTGCACCCGAGCAATGCGCCAGTTTCCACAGGCCGTTCGGACAAGCATTTAATCTGATAGAAAACAATCGTAAGCGGTGGGGAGATTTTCGCGAACAATATTGAAGTTTGCAAAAGAGGAAACTTTATAGCGCTCCAAGTGCTTTCCAACTTTAACTCCTGCTTCCTGGAGTGCTGCACCATTCGCCGATAAAATGCTGAGCAGTTGCGCAAGTTTCGTAAAAGGAAAAACAAATTTCTGGCGAACGTGAAAGAATACACAAGACGCATTTTCCAAGAGATTTGTTTTTAATGAAGAACAAAACCAGTTGGTGGTAAAACAAACTTGAGAACCTCATATTTCCTCCAGAATAGTAGCATTGGTCCAAAAACTGTTCTTTGATTCCATCTATATATAACGGATTCAATCATTGAAAGAAGGGCTGAGACTTGTGAGGAGTCATGGAACTTGATGGTTTGAATAATTTCAATAAATGCTTCAACAGTTGCTTCGATATGTCGACCAAAAATACCATCACTTCAAACTCGGATTATACACCAATTAAATAAACAATCAAATTCACACACAAATGGAAGTTGATGCGAATGTATCTGACAATGTCAAAATGTTAAACGATAACAATTCGGGTATCATGGGAGGCGATTTTGCTGCGCGACTTCTCGGGCAAATCATCGGCGCAATTCCAGCACGGAATGCAGCCAGGGCACACAGCGCTCCGGCCGATCGTAGGTCATGAATAGATTTGCGCTGCGATTGTTACCAATGACAATGCGTAAACGCTCGTTGATGCCTGCTGGTAGCGGCGCGCGCGCGATTAGAAACGTGCTCTGCGCTGGCTAACCTTCACGGCGCCACATCGCGAACAACGCGTCGAGCACGCTGAATTACAGAAATTGCCAATCGCCGCTGTGAGTGGTGCTGCAGAAACGCCGAAACGCGCGCTCCGAGCGACTCATGTCAAACACGACACGAAACAATCGCGAACGACAACGGTCGGCCTGCGTCGCGATGATTACACACGAAACGGTGAGGCAACAACAACAACAACGCGGCTGCCTCGAGCGGATCTACACAAGCCACAACGCACTACCCAGCCAGCGGCAAACAAAATTCGTGGACGCCACTCACCCAATGCTGAAGCGTGAAGAATGAACTCGATGTACGCATGAATGGGTCCGCCGAACGATGGTCCCTTATTCGATGACGGCTCGGTGACCTGGTGCTCGCTGCGAAGACGCCGTCGTGCCCGCAACGCTGCTGAAGAAGACGCTGATTGTAGCCGGGTGGAGGTACCGTGGTCGCACGTGCTCCTCTGGTGAATGCAGCAACCACCAACAGCGAGCTCCCTGAAGATGAGAAATAGTCTCAGCGAAAATGCGCGCGGTTTGCGGACGGCGGCGACGAGCCAGACGATTGCCTCTCGCTACTATCGCCTCGCCCTCGTCGTAGTGGACTGCCGCGATCGCGTGCGCTAGATGCGTGTGTGGCAATTAAACGGCGCTCGTTCAACGCGCTCGACATCGACGATGTCGTGCGACACGAATGGCGAAATAGACGATACTGGTGCTGCTTGCTGACTGCCTCGACCAACTCGCCCGATCGGCGTGTGCAGCTGGTGCTGCTGCTGGCGGGCAGGCAACTAGCCTGCGTTTCTATGTCGTTACAGGTTTTAAAACGCGTGGCCGTGTCTTTACTCTGATTCGAAATTTGTCGAAAAACGATAGGTCTCCAATCATGGCCTAGGTATGCTAAAAAGATAGTATTTTTATAAATGGCTATAAACTTACAGTTTGATGAGTACTTTTGACAATAGGAAGAGCAAACTGGAAAAATAGGGTCCTAAAAATGCAAAATTTTCACTTTTTTTCGCGTCTTTAACTGCGAATAACTTTTAAACGGTTGAACCAATTAAACTAAACTTAGAACCAAATTGTAGATCTTGACGAGTACTTTCCAAAAATCTATGGGTTCATGCCCATTTGGTCATTGGGAAGGCGGAAATCGCATTCGAAGAAAAAAATTGAAAAAAAAGTTTGTAGCGAAAAAACCGATAGGAAAATCTTCAAATCGCTCGAGTTTTCTAAAATTTTCATATCTCCCAAACTAATGGACCGATTTGGCTGATTCAAACGGCATTAATAGTATTTTGGCGAAAAAATAACATTGGTTATGGTCCCGAACCCCTCTGGAAATCGGAAATACTCGAACTTTAAAAATGGGGTCCTAAAAATGCAAAATTTTCGCTTTTTTTCGCGTCTTTAACTACCTATAATTTATAAACGGTTGGACCAATTAAACTAAACTTAGAACCAAATTGTAGGTCCTGATGAGCACTTTGCAGAAATGTATGGGTTCATGCCATTTTGGCCATGGGGCGGCCAGAAATCGCG
>JARJDZ010004307.1:0-19829 GCA_030264555.1 Aleochara sp. GC000083 | reverse complement strand
GGAACCTAAATTCGGCTTAAAAACTTTTTTTTACTTTTTTCCGGCGCTGGGATTCGAACCCAGAACTTCGGATTGAGAAGCAGTGAACTTCTCCGCTCGACCACCGAGCTGTTCTACTAGTAAGAGTTTAAAACTTCTATATATGGTTACTGGTATTCATGAAACTTGCAGTCGCCCATATGTTTATTATTCAATCTTTCCAAAACTAAATTGTACACATTCTTTCGATGCATTTTTAAATGATTCATAATAACATTGTATGTATATTATTTCCTCATACAACTTGGTAAACGGAAATTACTCAAACAATGGAATGTGAAGGACATTTGCTACATATTATGTGGTGCATGCATGAGTAGTTTAAATTGTATCTACCATTGACAATGATGCTTTATTATGAATTGCTGACTGACATTAAACTAAATACACCAACTTTTCACTTTCATTTTAGCATTTCATTTCATTTTTAATTTGTATTACATACATATTTTCGTATAATGGTACATGTTATAAAAAGAAAACAACATATCAAAAACATCCATGTTAGCAATATATTAATACACAGATGGTAATAGAGGTATATACTTACATAGTATAGATAGATAATAAAATCTGTATACTATAATAAAATTTTACTACCTGTATGCAACGATAGTGATAATAACTTTGTCGTTCTCCGCTAATTCTTATTATTAATCATAAATTATATACGTTATATATGCATACTGAACAGGAGATCAATTCGTCATTCAGTCATAAATATGTCGAAGTAGAATATAATTAGACGAGATTGTTTACATGATGAGTAAGATAGTAATATCTGTTGTAGACACTGATTTGCTTAACCAAATAATGACTAATTAATAATTCGATGGAAAAGCTACATTTATAGATATCCGTTAAAAGATTGGTTCTCCGTGTATATATTTAACTTTCAATTCATTTATAAAAAATCTTCAACTATTTAGAAAATAAAATTTTCACCGATATGCCAATTCCATTTCAATATATATGCATCGATATTAATCGTAAATTTTCCTAATAATATTATGGCTGTATTAAAAATGCATTATGTGACATTTCTGAGAAATTTAGTAAACATTATTAAATTTCTAATCTGCAACGATTTTCATCTTAATTTCCAGTTATATATTGCTGTGTAGCTAATAATAAGTTAAACTACAAATTTAAATTCTTTTTTAAAAATTGTTCGGCGGTAAAAAAGCTACGATATTTTTCTTCCTCTACATTTACATACAAATGGTGATCCTTGATATTTCTTATTGTTTCTGGTATACCATGTATAACATTATTGATTACTATTTTTATAAAATGTGATGATTTTCTGATATGATGGATGAAATGTAAGGAAATTGTAGCTTATTTATCTCTATTGTAAGATAACTTTCAGTATCTAAACATCTTGGTTGATGAGATGATTCAATGAGATGTTGGATGAAGTTTGTTCCACTATATTGCACTTCATACTTGAAGTTGCTCTATTAATTTAATTAGTTCTAAACATCAAGTTGTTTGTTTTTGAATAACGGTTATGGTTCATGGAATGTTTTTTTTTTCTAAAAATACCTATCTTTGGCATAATAACTGAATAGACTAAAATGAAGTGCCATAAATTAAAGATAAATATGAATCAAGCCGTCTACATACATTGCATTATCTTCGTATGTTGTCATCTATCCCTCACTATTTCCTCCTGCATGTAAATTCTCTTATTTCCGTTACCTACATTATATACAATATGCATCATCCGTTCCGTATTTGCATTGTCATACCGTACTTCAACTAAAAGTATGCCTATATGTACAAAATATTCAAATAGTGGGCAATAGTTGCAAAAAATGTTTGCCGTCTTTTCATTTGAAATTCAATTAAGAATTAAATGATAATTGTGCTAATACGCAATCATTTACGAATTATAATGATAGAGTTCGCCTGTTGTCCGATTTATGCCTGTGTATATGGGCTCATTAGTAGGATTATATCGAACTGTTGCCCCATTTTGACATTGCAACCTCTTAATATACGGATTTTGTACATTCTGATTATGTACGCTGCCGTTGAATAGTCGCACGCCGTTGTGATGCGTTGGTATGGTACTGTGCTGCCTTGGATAGACATTGCAACTGTTGCCGCCTCCCAAATTTGTTGGTATCGTATTGGAGGTGTGTTGCGGCAGCGGCATTGTCGAACAATGCGGGTAGCTGTTGGTAGCAGGAACTGGCTGCGTTGGATAATGCGGCAGTGTAGCAGATGATGCTTGAATGTTTTTCAGATCATCGGTGAACGATGTCATACGCATGTTGGTGGCGCGTCCAAAAGGTTCCTCTTTGATGACGGGCGTTTGTGAAACGTCTGCAGTCTTGGGGCGAGCAGTCTTTCTCCGTATGACAACCGTATCATCGTTGGGATTCTCCAGAATTACATTGTGGTCCAATTCGCTGGAATTTACATAATTATTCGTGTAGCCATACACGGAATTTGTGCTCGGAGACGTGGAGAATTGATTAAAGCTGGCGCTCGTCGGTGGAGCCATGTTACGCTGCAAGGAGCAGGATTTCCACTGCACTTCTTCCTTCATGGGCTGCTGTAGGTCGGCCACGCTGGTAGCGCGACGTGTTTGTTGATTAGTGGCCACTGGAGGTGGAGGCGGTGAGCATGGGAATGCAGTCGGTGGATGTTCTGAACTTTCGTTCGAATGAATACCGCTTGAGGTTTCACTATGATTACTTCCTGGTGGGTCTGGTGGTGATTGGGAGCTTTCGGTGCTGATCGAATCCGAGCGAGGAGTGAGCTCCTCGTGCGGCATGCCAGAATCAGCACGCCGTAAGCACCGCGGAGTTAATCCACTAGGAACATTCTAAAATAAAAATTAACAATTAATAACACAGTTGTTAACATTCCAAAGACAAAAATTGGTTGATTTGATGAGGAGTAAAATTGAATGAGAAAGCAACGTAAGCTGAATGATTAGTAGCACGAAACCAACCTGGTTGTTTTGACTGTGCACCATTACGGAAATTGGCGTTTGATGAGCTGTTCGATGATGGTCCACCTTGTCTAATGGTTCGGGTGTTAGTAGTGGACTTGGATCTTCATAATCTACGGGCGGCACTAAGTCCTGACTAGTGCTAGCGTACGTGACGTGTTCATCATGAACGCAAGCCAGAAGCTACAGCGATTTTAACAGCGAAAACAAGAAGCAACTAATTAATATGAATACTTAAGAAACAATGTTAATGAAGGACTAACAAGTCTACATGATAATAAACAATTAGTAGCAATACTTGTTAGTACTTGCAGATGATAAAATATGAGATGATCAATTATAAATTATTGTCTTATTTACCTTTCCTTCTTCACTAATATTATCATCCGATTGTTGACTAGAAGCTGCCAATGGTACCTCTCTTAATGTGGCGTAGTCTCCATCATCGACTTCCATTCCTGGCACTCGTCGTCGCGACCCACCATTTTTACTACAATTATTTGATAAATGATTAATACAAGAAGATGAATGGGAGCAGGGTTAATAGCTAATTTAAAATAAGTTACAAAAGCACCCAGGCACGTGCACGACTGCATACATTCTACAGACACAGACACCAAACACCGAATAAGAAGAAGTTACGAATAGTTACCGATTGTTAGACGTACTGGTGTTTTCATTAAATGTCACCTTGTGCTTCTGCTTCTTATTGAACCAGCAGAGCTGCTTGGTACCATCTGGTGATGAGTGTGGCGACACAAGGGCAGGACGAAGCCAGTAAATTTGCTCCTCGTCATCGTCCCCGCTATCCGACTTGGGTTTCTTCACCAGCGTTGCTTTCTGTATGACACCCATTATAGCTTTCTTCGGTGACAAGTCCGTCACATTATATGTGCGGCCATTACCGACCACCAGCAGCGGTTGCATAGCGGGATCTTCGGAGGAGTTGCCCATGAGATCGACATCGGTGACCAACTTCACCGATCTGGCATTGCGAACTGTCGCTCGACCCACAGTGACTCGCAGTTTAAAAATCCATTTTTGCTTAACAGTCAAGAAGAGCCATACGACAATCCAGATGAAGAGATGCAGGATGCCTCCGATGATGCATGCCAGGATGGCTCCATCGAGACTCCCTCGATATACCATCGTATAGTCGTGAAGAAGTGGCGCGCTGCAAAGACCCACTGAGACTAGCACACAAAGAGCAGCGCAATGTGTAAAATAGCCCCATTTTGAATGGCCTGCTTCCTTGAGCACGATTACTTTGCGTTCACGTTCCTGATTCAGAAACGAAGTGAATCTGCAAATATTATTGTTATAAGTACAACATGGTGAGAGTGAAAATGGTGATCAAATACCTTGTGTGACCATAGAGATAAAGAACTAAACTTGACGACAAAATGAGCAGCAATGAGAGTATGTAGAGTGCGAGGGTGACTTGAGGATTGAGCAAAAATGGAGATACTCCACCAAAGGGTGATGTAATCGTGCTTACGTGATGTTTCAACAAGGGGAGCGCCTTCCATGGACCAACGATTTGTACCTTAAAAAATGATGATTAAAATTTTTGAAATTTTTTATCTTGTTGGTTCGCATACCTTATACAGTACAGACATTCCCGCATATGATAGTAGAGTCTGGACGCCGTTGATCAATAACTGGAAGGAGAACAATAGACCCATGCATTTGTTCGTTGCCCAGAAAAGGGATGGATATCGGACCGAATACACAAGCAATGAGATTGCGAAATTCATGTACTCAATGCTTACAGAACTGCCCATTCCCGCATCTGCAAAAATCACAACCAATTAGATTAATTCATTCTCTAATAAGAAGGAGAAAATTACGTACCAATATGCAAATTGTCATGATCCTCGTGGCCCAAGTAGTCGCGCAATGTTTTGACTACATGATGAGTGAATGCCATGGAAGCTGGCGAGTTGTTTCCATCTGCAGCGACAAATGCAGACGGCGATGTTGATCCCGAAAAATTTGAATTGGCAAAATCACTGTTTCCATTATTACTGTTCGCCAGGGACGCCGTAAATTGTGCAGAGCGATGGTTCAACGAAATGTTGGCGTTGTGGTTGTTGGGAGTCATAAAGCTGAGCACCACCAAACGGTCGCGATGCACGACCATGAAGTCCAAGTCGGTTTTCCATATTGTCTCTGCAAAAAAGAAAAACGAGTATAAATCATGAGTTGCGTTGCCATGTGGTGACTGCATTTCCATGCACAAAAACAGGAACCATTGATAAAAAAGTTTGCTTGTAATCACCCACACGATTATGATTGATGATGCGTTTTGTGTGCGGTTGATGAATGAATGTGCCGTTTGCATTGTGGGTTCGGACGTCAGTTAAATATTCCTTCAGAATGCAGGAAATATTACCCCAGAAGGGTATGACATGTGTCTAAGCATATTCAAAGATTATGCATGTCCATTTATATTCGAATCAAATGAGAATTTGAATGGCACGAAAATAATTGAGTGTTTTGCTAGAACTTCACAGACCACTCCAAATAGTTGTGAAGTGTCTTCAATGGGACACTTTGTATAACATCAATGTGGTCAGTCAGATAGACCCATAACAACAAAGTTTTATGTGCAGATGACATTTGCAATGCGAATTTTGTGGTCGGGATATAGATGATCTTTATGACATGTTATGTTACGTTTGTGCAACACGTTGAGTCTTTGGAGGATTCGCATTGCATACATGCAAAACGCGTGTCATAAGTTGAGGATTTATGGTTTTTCTTGGCGTTGTTGGCGTTCCTACCTCGCTGTCGGTGTTTTACTCATGTCGGATATAGATATTTTCGCTTGAATCACCGCACTTTTTCCTCAGGCATGCGTTTTTTTACTATTTATTGCTGCTACCGGTCGTATATCATGGGGTATTTGTGCAATATTTATGCATTGCAATTATTCATCAAGTTTTTCATATTTCACGCTTAAAATCGCATAATAAATGATGCAAGTCCTTCACTCCAAGCCCTCAAAACTTCCTAATTTATAAATATTGCAATCAAAACTAAAAAATACCAAATTGCTACAAATCTGAACTGAAGACTGAAATATTTAATGTAATCTAATGCGAATCTATTCGTATTTAGCCACCCTCTTTGGGTGGCAGCAGGTCCAGAATGGGGACTTCCGGTGGGGAAGTGCAAGGGCGAAAGATGGCGATTCAGATAGGGTAAACAAGGGTCTGAACTCTGGATGAGAAATGCCGGAACCATGGACTCACAAGGCACTCTAACTGAATGCGAAAAGCGGGAATAAAAACGAGCCCACTTTAATTTCCATGCTGGACGTGTCCGCCCTTTTCGTATAAATATATTTTGTCCGCCTCGACAAATATACAAATATAGGGTGTTTGCTTTGACACTATCAAAGTTTGCAACAGTCAAATATTTACTTGAAGAATTGCACTTCTGGATAGTAAAGAAAAAAAAACAATCAGGCACAAGTTGAGAGCGAATCAAACAGGACAATTTGAAGGTAAAACAAATCTTGGGGTAATGAATTTCATTTCAGACTTTAACTCTTTTGCTCATTCATAAAAAGTGCTGACGCTATCAGCTCTTTTACATGTTGTAAGTGCACAAAGTTGAAAAGTCATTCGCAATCGACGCTTTCAGGTGCATTTCGCGCTAATGCAATCAAAAAGGGTTGCTGCATCCACGCAATAAAAAACACCCCAGCGCTAAAATTATAAGTGGGTTGCAGCCGGGACGCATACAAGGGACAATTAACTTCATCCCGGCTTCGTTTATTGTCTCGTCCTTGTGATCTCTTTAATTTTTTAGCATCAACGGTTGAAAATTGAACAAAGGAAATTAAAGCCATTTTACCTTCGGCGCAGCGGGGTAATGCGAGCATGTTTATGCCGTGCTACACTTTTTTTATCGTTTTGATGGTGTTTAGAACAATGGGCAAGGACAATAAACGTTGGCGAGCATCTGTGCAAAAGCAAGCAGCATGAGTTATAAATGCAACCGAGCACTAAAGAGCAAAATTTTGCCTGCACCATCGCGGAAGTCATGGTGGAAAAAGGGAAAATTATAGTTCTAGTAACTGAAGTCACCATGTTGGTAATTGTCCTAATGGAGTCGCTGCCAAATGGATGGTACTGAAAAAGCAAAGCGCCAAGATAAACGACTCTCAGAGATGCGCGCTTCTGCGTAATAAAACCATAAAACCGTTCCGTTCGCTTCTTTGCGAGTGCTGATTCCGAACCGAGCGGACGATGAAGCCACCACTAATAGTCTTTTGTCCTAAATCAACAAGTCGTTTTTGGCATCGTTCACAATTGGCAGAGTTGAATGCGCATTGTGTACGAACTAAGTAGATTGCTAAGTCGTATGTCATTCGAGCGATGGGTTTGGATTTCGATGCCTTCGTTATCGCTGCCAGCGCGGTCCCATTCTGGTTGTTTGAACGTAATCCGTATTTGTTCGTCGTACGTTTGCTGAATTGCTCGCACTAATTTGATAGTGCGATACTAAGCTTCATGATGAAGGTTGGACTTCAATAGCATTGTCGTGGGTGGATGGCTTGTACTTGAGGGACTGATGTGTTAGCCAGTGGTGCAAGGGAGGTGATATTGGATGGCTGGTGTGTTGTGGTCCGAAATTAATTAGATGCTTGGTAACAATCTCAAGATTGTTGATGAATAGCGAGCGAACAATTGAAAAGGTATCTTTGGTTACAAGCGTTTATTTTTGACCGGTTGCCGATTCGCGATTAATTAACCAAAGATATGCCGTTTGTAGTTGTTAATATTGAAAGATACATACATTATTTCAGATGTGGGCACTAATTTGTTGAGGGCACTGTTGACGTTTGCACTGAAATTCTCCATCTTGGATTTGTTCCGGAAGCACGTCTACACGCTACATCTGCTTGAGCACGACTGAAGCGAGCAGAAGCGACTTAATCCGAAGGTACCTCAGCACCGCGTGTGAACGGGAGGAATACACGTCAGCGCTACCAAACCGGAAGCAACCCTATTATCGAAAAAGACCCAACTCATTTGAAGGATCATTTTATTTTATGCTAAACGGAATTTAAATGATGAAAATCGGTTGAATGGTTCCAAAGATATGCGATTATTTATACAATGTTTGATTTTTTACTTTTGAAAAAAAATAGGAAATCTTTTAATTTAAGAAAACTACTTGTGTATTTTTGAAATAGTATAAGTTACCTTTAGTTGTCTGCAAAAGTCATGAAATTTTGTGTGTAAATTGTCAAATGAAAATCAATAAATCGAATTGGAAAATGCCATAAGAAAAATAAATCCTATAAGTCCAAAAATTTGTAAACTAATCTAGATCTTCTAGAACAGTTTAATTTATCAAATCTGATGCCAAATTTGTAATATTTCCAAATTACAAGTATATCAGTTAAAGATTCACAACTGCAAAGTCAAAGTAGACAACATAACTACTCGAAGAGATAAACTAACTGCCAAATACCCATCATGTTCATCTAAGATACATCGAAGAGGAAAAAAACAACTTTGAAAGTTTGGAAACTTAAAGTACACTGTTTATACCTTTCGCACTGGTAAAAATGATGCCCTAAAAGATACAAGACAATGGATTTATAGTGTGAAAAAAGGCAACACACCTCTCTAAATTTTTATGTCAGGGATTTGTAAGCGTTTGTTTTCAATTAAGTGTTGGACCGCAACAAAGCGTAAATGGTGCATGAGATGAGGCACGTTTAATTGCTGAAAATGATGTCCACACATCTGCGACCCCTGGCTCCGAACAGGAACGAAATTGCGGATTGTGGTCCCACACGGTAGCAAACCCGGAAATGGGCATGCAGACTGCCCATTACACATTGCTACCCGTTACGCTCTCTAATTCTAATTCCATAATGTATCCCATATTATTAGCCAGCCCCCACATACGAGGGTGTTCTGCATGCGGTTCATGTGTTTCTATTGCAGTGTTTGTAAAAGCGAGAGCTACTTCAACTTTGAACGCTGTTGGCATTATATTACCACGCGTAAACATTTGCCATGTTCGCCAATGCTCATTAAACTAATGCGGCATTACTGGACAAGCGAATGCATTCCGAACCCATCATGGACTGATATGGTCGCCGACCTAGGTTGATATTAAGGCCATTGTCAATGCTGAAGGGCTTCATCAATACCATCCAGTGCACTTCCAATTAGAACCATTATTATCTCAGCATGTTCTAATTAAATTTCGCAAATTGCTATTGTAATCTATTTGGGTTTAGCTGGCCCATTAATGGATATCAGTCATAGTGATTCAGTAATTGATGTAACTGGTCTTGAAGTGTTTCAGAAGAATGGTTGAAGAAGATGTATCAACAAAAATGTTCAAAATCAAATTTCATTGGGATTATTTTTACGTTATCAGATTGACACTGAAAAGATAATCTCTAAGTGTTGGGAAAGCAGAGACAAGTAGAATTGAAAATGTGGATGGTAAACGGGATTATGCAAAAAAAGCAAAAGGCACTTAATTGAAGTTCCAACTAATCTCGTCCCATCACGAGCTTCCTGATCGCATTCGTTCGGGATTAGAGTAAATTGGTTTCAACGAGTGCATTATTAATTCATCGAAGTTGGAAAAACATTTTCTCTGGACATTTATTTTGGACACTTTTCAAGTGTTTACTTTTCATTTCTTTTTTTGGAACGGTTAGTGAAAAATGTAAAATTATGACTATGCTGCATAGAACCATTTGTTATCTGATAAGAAGCGAATGTGATTTATATAAAATTGGCTGTTGGAAAAATCCTGAAGACATGCAGAAGTTAAGCCCTTAGTGGAAAACTTTCCGGAAAGAAACTCAAGCATCAAAAGTTTCATTTTAGACAACTAACCCCTTCTAGATGCATTACTTCACTACTTCTTGGATGACACCCTCAGCAAGGATAACAAGTAGTGAAGGATCTTCCGGAAGTTAAGAAGTGCACTCAACGTACGTATGCAAAGTAGTGAAGTTTCCACCCCTTTTACGATGCGTTTTAATTTACTTTATCTACATTAAGTCGCTTGTTATTGTACAGCAAAATACGAATGCTTTTCAAGCATGTAATATATTAAAACCACGGAATCCTTTAATGATGACATAAGTTCAATTATCCTGAAAATGCTACGTATGTTTCTCGTCGTTACGATGCAAATGATGCACTTCTATGATTAAAGCGAAACTAATTTGATAAATAAATGGAAGTTGCTTGTTGAAGGGGAGGCATCTTTTCGGCGAAAGTTTACATTTTACGCTCTTGGAAAGCGTTCGTTTGTTATGACGTCAAAGTTATTACAGTACAAATGCAGTGAAACCAGGGAGTTGTATCGTGAAGTGCGGATGTTTTAAGAGAACTGGTGCAAGTGCTGTCGAAGCTTCCTGGTGCGGAATGCAGAATTGTTGCGAGTTGTCGAAACAAAGTTGTCGTCAATCTTGCGGCACTCGCAATGAATGGCCTCGAATAATATTGTCTTCTATTTTCGCACGAGTAGACGGAAGTGCGAGATATGCGATTGGGTTGCTTGTTCAGGCTGTGCGCGTTTGCGTTTCCGGTTGAAAGTTTTCCAAATTTAACATGTCACATGGCGGTTGCGAAATGTAGTCGAAATTAAATTTCCCATCCTTCAATTCTCTTCTATTCAATTATAATATCTAGCTACTCTTCAAACTTCCGAATTAATTAACTAATAGATAATATGAAATAATTTTATCAACGAAGGAGGTCTTCTAATTCGTAATAAATTTTATTAGCAACTTGAAGGCATTTATCATATTTTACGTCTCGCCTCGTCGCTTTATCTTTGTCACCAACGGTACCTGTTTTTCGTTCATGGAGTCTTTTTGCCGCATATTGATGATTTATGTGCAATTATGTGTATCATATTTCACGCAAGTATGTCGCATATGAAGCCTTCCGCCTTTTTACGCTTTTTTTGCCGCCGTTGGTGTACGGTTTCGAGCGCATTGGCCTGTGAGTGAAATATACGATGGTGTTGAAAACCACCCTCCAAGGAAGATGAAGCTTGGGTCTCTTGAAAGTAGCAACAAACGAACTTGTACACGTTCTAAAGATTTGGTTGCATCACGAGTCCGAATGGGCAAATTTACGAGAAGCAAGCAGCAAGGAACAAGCGCTGTTTGGTCATAAAAAGTGAGGGATGAAATCTGAAAAAACATATTTCGATATCTACTTTATAGCCGCATGGGTGCTGGTCGAAGGAATATCGCGAGGGAAGGTAGACCATCAAGATTTTCATTGCTTTTATATGAAGTTTTACTTAAATTTATTGTTGCGAACGTATTGCATTCTGGATTTTATGGCGCACGTTTAGGTCTATAACACGGATGGCTAACGATGGTAGATCACCCAAAATAATATCGTATTATCATAAAATCCAAATTGACGTTAAAATGTCGTTAAATTCACGTTATTTGCTTTTCATCTCATCAGTGCAACCATAATTCTCATCTGATAAAGGTTGCAATTAAAATTTAAGAAGATATCGTTGAGATAGTTTCATAGATAATATAATGTAATTAAATATCAAAAAGATATTGTCGTTGTTGGTATTCATGTTAAGAAGCGATTAAATGCTTAAAGCATTGTTTTCTATTTTGTAATTACGAACTTTGTATGCGTTTGTGTGATAACGATTTATCAGGATGTGGGACGATTGAGCCTATTGTTTAGCTACCCTCAGGTAAAACCTTTATTTACACTGAATTCGCTTGCTAATCACCTGAAGTGATTCCAGCAATTTCACTGAAATGTTTCCTGGAGGGTCTGTTACCAATAAATAATATCGTTGATTGTTCGAGAATGGAATTTAACCTTAAATGATTTCAAATTGAATCTGAACCCAAAATAAATTGCACTCATTGATTACAATTCCTCATGGAGTACTGATTAAATATTAAAAATTGCAAATTGAAAGTATTATTTATTTGTTTCGTTAATGAGTTTTGCGGATTCAGTTTAATTAATACGTGCAATATTAAAACCGTTGATTAAAGATTAAAATGTTTCAAATACAAATAGCAGATATCGAAAATATGGTAAATAGTAAATTGCAATGTCATTCGAATAATTCGCATCATATCGAGCAGAATGCAAAAATATTTATTAAAATACGGATTTCGACAAAATCCAATAAAAATTGCCAGTGAAGCAAATCTAAAATAAATAAATGTCCAAATTTCATGTTGTTGATTTCCATCAAAATATTATTGATCCGATAACCTCTATTTACCTCGATGGTACGTTTTGTTTTGTTGGTCACATTCAGCGAAAATGCACAATGCGCATGCAAATGTGGCGTTTGAAGTTTTGCACATTCGTGGATGGGGCGGGGGGTGCAAAACCGAACCGGAAGTTGTATTTCAGACCTTCAACCACTGCGGGGAAAACAAAGCGCCGCGACCGAATAAACAAACGTTTCGCGTACACCACGTGAAACAAAGCATAATACTCTAATAAAATACGAATACGTAATGCAATAGTGCAAACAACAAGCGAACGACGAACGGTTTTCGCATGCATTTGCAGTGCGGTGAATAAAATGCAAGTTGTACGAGGGCGGCAATAAAAGTAAAAGGACAAGGACCCATCTAATATGCAGGAAGAACTTTCTTCGTATTGGTGAACGTGTCGTAAAATAATTTTACGATGAGTTTTTAATGTTTTTAATGCAAAATACAGAAATGAATGTGAATGGAGTTTTTCATTTTATTTTTTCAACTTTATAGAAAAATCTTTGAGATAAATCCTGAACGTAGAAAAGACATGGTGAAAACTTTTTTGTCAACCAAACCAAGCAAATCAATTAAACATTGAGGTATCTCCAGGTTTCGTGAATAATTGAGATATTCGCGTTGATATCACCAACGTTCATTAACACGGTATGCAACCCCGGAAACCCCAAAGCACTTGGAGTTCGTGTCTTCGCCTCCAGCCACAACGATCTTGACTCTGGAAACCGCACACGAAGAGATAGAACGAAGACCACCCTCCCACATAAATTGTCTATATCAACGTACATAACCATATTTTCCAAAGGACTATTTTCTTCCCCCCGTTTCTTGAAACGCGGTTGAGTGGTTGACAAAATTTCAAATTTCAAAATTATATCCGGTCTGATATTGGTAATGTGACTGGCTTCATAGAGAAGTAATGCGTTGCCGAAGACACATTTCGAGGGGATGTCCGCATTGTGCGTAAACGCCTGAATGTGACATAGTCTTCAAGAAATATGCAGACAGGGAACGTATATATCGCCCACGATAAGGGATGATGGTCTGTTTATGCACACCCCTCTTTCGCGGTTGGGGTTTTGCGCGCAGTAGTGCATAGAGAATGGTGCGCTATTTAATAAGAAGCCCGGGGGGGCACGAAAATATATTGCGAAATTTGCAAGACCCCGCGCGAATACCTCGACGAAAACGTATTAGCGATGGCAAATTTCTACCTATGTCTGGCGGCCATTAAGTCGTCCCCCAGTGAAGACCCATGTATTATTGGGGAGGGTTTAGGCTTCATAAAATTGAATTGTTAATGCTTGAAGAAGTACTTGAGTCACGTTGGCTTCTTATTTCATTAGACTAGTTGCATTATCAATAAAGAAGAATTTGATGAATTATTTCAAAAATTGCTATCATTTTGATATCAATTGTGTATAGAGTTATTTATCATTCAAACATTGCATAATGTCTTTGACATTGGAATGTAGCATCCACGAAGATGTCTGTTTGTGGTTGGTATGCGATAAAATTAAATTGCATCTTAATTACAAACCGTTTCTATTGCATAACTTGCCATTTAATAAAGCATCGTCTTAGGGCTTCTTCTTCGCCTTTGAAAGCCACCATCATTTGTGGCTTTGCTTACATTTCTACTTGGCACAACGATATCTCTTGAGCGAAGATTGAGGAAACAAAGCCCCTACAGCGTTCGCATTAATATTCGTTTTTCTACCAAGCGCGTTCCCTCTTCTTCACGTCATCCAACACGAACGATGAACGATGGCATTCGCCGCCAGCAGCCGACGCGTTTGCGGTTTAATTGCGTGCATTTATTAATTTTCATATTACGAAGATTGCCCAGCCAACCAACCAACCAACCATCCAACCAGCTGCAGCAGTGCAATCTTGTGCGCTGGAGGAAATTGCGGCAAAATGCAGCACGAGCTGCTAGTTATCACCAGCGCCCATTGCACAGAATTGTTTGCATTCGCGAAGAATGCACCAGCATACGGCGACTAGAGATTGCATCCAAACGAGAGAGCAAAAAAAACTTGGGCGCACCAGGAAGCAATTAACATTAATAATTTATCACCGAGAGTACTTCCAACGAATTTCAAAGTCAGCAAAATGAGAGAAAAACAAATGCTACATTTGCAGAACTTGCAGACTGAAAGGGATTTTTCAAAAAGCTTGCAATTAATTACCAGTTGGACTGAGGGTTTGTGGTTAGCTCCCCAATCATGTTAATTATAATCGGATTATGGCCAACAAGCGGAAAATGCAATTGCAGAAACAACATGCAACTCGAAAGTCAAAGAGTTGAGTGAGTAAATCCAGGGAGGATTTTCGTAGACGTCACGTGCCCTGGAGCATTTAGCCCCATCTGGGATAGTCTACTCCTTCAGTGAACCAACGACCACTATGAAATACCCAACCATAAATTCCATCCTGTGGATTGTAGATCAAACTGGAGGGAGTGGAAAATGGGGGGAAAATAGCTACTTTCGATCCCTAGGAATTGATCCCGGAATCCCAATCGGATACTGTGCATTCACCACTGCAATAAGTTGCAATACGACCAGCAATTCAGTCAGCTCTTTGTTCTTCCAACTTTTCCCGGTTTCCCTTATTACGACCACCGGTAACCAGGTGGGGTGCCCATCTAGGGTCTGCTAATGGCACATTGAAGCGAAAACCTGCAGAATGCGGAAATGCATTTGTTCCACCCCCACCCCCAAAGATCCCCCGATTGGTATTTAGATGATTTCATGTCGGGATGCTTCCCGTAAGCTGAACGTAAATGAACGGATGTGGCCGCCCATCCTGGGGGATTGCATCGTCAGTCGACGTGATCATCATCGACTAAAGTCTCGTTCCTGTTTCTGTGAGGTAGCCATAAGCGAAGATTGCATGCGAACGTTTGCAAATACGAACGGCGTATAAAAATATTGGATGGAATCGTCTGTACGATTCGTTCGGTGATGTCGGGGAAAAGCTGGGTGAAAAACCGCAATGGCGGGAAAACGCATGAATATCTATGAGGAAAGCATCGAGCCATCGCGGCTAATCTCCGGTAACGACATATATTGTGCGAGGAACATGAGTAAAATGCATTCAGACTTCAGATGCAGCTGGATCAGACAAAGTAGTGAGTGCCTTCAAGAGCTGAACGCTTTTCCAACTCTGTGGTAGTAAAGTTGGAATTTATTGAATTTTTCTTATTAAAAGTTTTTTGTGTTGGGTGACTTCCGATGCAGGGAAAAACTTCAGATATTTATTATTTTTTAGAAATCGGAATCTGAATCTGAATATAAATATAAATATATTTTTTCAATTTCACCAAAGTTTTTGTACACTGCAGAAGTAAAGTTCTAAAGGGCAAAAACTAAAAAATAGTATTTTCTGGTCAGAGTTATTTTAGTGGTAGTAATTTCTCATTGAAATTATTTTCAGAAAAAAACTTAGCCCGGATAAACTCCCCTTTATAAAAGGTCAAAATGAAGAAAAACGATCACTTCCTCCTTTATTTATTATAAATTCCATTTATTTCAATCCCAATGGCTGAGTATTTCCTAGACCCGTAATATACAAGAACGCATTCGTTTGGATTTTATTATGGTAAGGGTTGTTTGATCCAGATTCAGGTGCCTGAAGGCTACAAAACCCCATGCAATTCCGCACCAACCATCCAAACGACTTTCATCTCATATACGAATGGGAGAAAATCAGGAAAAGTCCCTAAATACAACCAACCATGTAACGAAAACTGGATGGGATTATATGACCATTGTACGAAATTACATTTGTTGAGTTAAATAACCACAACTTCAAGTCTCAATTTCACTTAAAAGTTAAGTACCGAACGAAATTTTAATCCATACACCTAACAATATATCAGATAATATTGAAGAGATTTAATTGGCAATTTGTTTTTAATACTCGGGATTGGATAATTTCGCAGATTAATGGGACCGGTTTGAGATATAATTTTGGCGATTAAACCGATGAGGAAAATACGTGTTCCTGATAGGATAACATAAACTTTATAGCGCATCCTGAACAACTGGAAGCCAAATACTTATAATAAGGTCGCGAATGCGGAAAGTTTATTTTATTGGATTGCTGATCCGTTATCCTGTACGGATCCAATCCGATGCTAATTGCATTACGCACTGCGAACGGAAGTGTAGCACGAGGTTGTGAACTTTTAATTTATATTTCGTGTTGCATTAAATTACATGATGCTGACCGAGGCGAAATGTTACGCGTCGGATTAATCCCCTGATGCAATTAGCACCACGCACGTTACAAACGCATTAAAAGTTTTCACAAGCTGATATATCATATAACAAAGTGACAAGCAACAAGAAAATCCTTATATTTACAACAAATTTTCATGAGATCAATCAAATATTTCTTGAAATCAGAAAATATATTCAAAAATTATAACAAGAATGCAGATGAGGAAATTTTGTGAAAGCGAATTTTAGCAAGGATAAAAGAAAAGACTTTTTGGAGACACTTAAAAATTCGATACATTTTGCGATCGTAAAGCAGAGGATTTCTTTGTCCTACAAAAGGAAACGTTGACGTTCGGATAAAATATACAAAAAAAGCATTATTACTCGTAGCAACAATAACGGGTCGAAGGGTCGAAGAGGACGTGTTTTTCCTCAAGTTTGTTATTGCATTCACCAGCGTCGAAAGGTTCCAATGTTGGTTGGGTGTCCTCGAAGAGGAGTTTTAAGTGCATGGAATTCGTGCTTGGAAGGACGACGAGAAATAAGGATAGATAAACAATGCCACCAGACGACAACGAAGACGACAGGACATTAAATTGCGTTTTAAAGCGAAGAGAATGTCGCGTTGATAAATAAAATGAAATAACGAGCTTTATTACTCGCTACATAGTTTCCAAACGGAATTTTGTTGTAATCATTGTAGAAAACTTTCAGTCATGTCTTATCAAAACGATATTTAAAAAAATCCATTTAAATTTCTAGTGATTTCGTAGGAACTGAACACAAGAAATTTTGAACATAGTTCATACAGCAAAATTATTTGTGCTACAAACTTTTGGGACTTGATACAAACATATCAATTTCAGAAATGTTTTGCAACAACGATTGCTTTGTAATGCACATTGTTCACTTAATTAAGTGGACAGACAAAACCCAATCAAACGCGACAGGTCAATGTTAGCCACGAATACCTGGGCAGACAACAACAAACAACGCGCATGGCACCTGTAAATTGTTGAATGGCACGTTGCACTTGACTAAATCACCATTGCATGTGTTGGACCCATCGAACAATAAATGTCCAACCATTCATTCTACTGGGATTCATGCTGCTCTTACCACTAGACGTCCGAATTGTTGTTGCGAGTCGATGCACTCAACAGCACACAATGTTAAAACAATCAATAAGTCTGCATTCATTGAATGAAACTTTGACTTTAAATATTTAGAATATTTCATATTATAACATTGACATGATACAACGAGGATATTGAATGATGAAGTGAAGAAAACTTTCCAAGAAGAACAACTTGTAAGATTTACTTTTTAGTACTTTTTAGTCAACGTGAGAGGACAAAGTTGGATGTTGATCTTTAGTAATTAACAAAATGTCAAATCCTTGTAGTGAGTGGATAAAATAGCGAAACTTTGCAAGAAGGGATGAGTGTACACAAAAATTCTTCTTCGTTGTTTTATTTGGTTTTTTCTTATCCGCGTTGCAATGCATTTCGTGTCTTAAGACTCTTATCGTGGAAACTCATTTTCTTGGGACAATATTTCAAACTGCAGGATGGCTCATGCCATCAACACCAACGTTGGTTGACGTCTTATCGGGCCGTCGCGTCACCACGAATGCAAACGAAGGAAACTAATTAAAAGCACGCGGAACTCATTAGCACGCTGTTTGTCATCAATCCAATTACAATCAGCCTTCTTTTTTGATGCGTGTACCCTCTACTTGTTCTTTAATGTTTGTTGGCGTTGGAAATTTCGATAAACGTAGTGTTTTTTCGCCTGTTGTTTTTCGTTTTCATTGCGTTTGCATAACGAGCAAGTCGCTTAACTTTGTTGGATAAACGTCTTCGTTTGCGCTGTGCGAATTTCGCATGACGCGTCGATCACGTAAATGGAATTCCGCGCTAATGCATTTCGTCGGCGGCGGCGGGTGACGCGCTCGAGGGCGGCTGCATGAAGACCTCCCCCCAAAACGCCAGAGTTACAACCAACAACCACCCACACATATACACACATATATATTTTGAGGGCGGCGTGTGTGCACATTGTTGTCGGGGGTGGAATTGCCGCCTCATTTTCGAAGAGTACGCCATAGAAGAGAGGGTGCACCACGCATGCAACCATCTACTATCCATCCGGATCCACCATCCCCCGTTGCTCAACACACGAGTGCGGGCAATTCCTCTTCGATTCCTGCAACTTAACTGACACCGGGGGCAGCATATATCTTCACGCCAAGCGTTGAAAAACGGGGCCGGCCCTGGCCCCGACGTCTATCGATTTTGCGCAATTTCGGATACACTGCGGATGGGCCAGAACGTGTCATTGTTATCCTTTAATTTCAAATATTTGAATACGCCGACGAAATTCAATGAAGCAAACTTCAAGTGTGGGTATTATAATGAAAATTTGAAAATATTATACTCTTGAGATGAAATGTGAAAAAGGTCCCTTAATAGAATATTGATAAGGGGTAATCGTATGTGAAGGAGAGGGTGGGATCAGCATATGATATCACACGTATATGAAGACCAGGCGATAAATAGTGCTGATATGTGCAAACAATGTGTCACTAAATTGTTTGCGTAATTTGTAAATATTTCAGAGCACGTATTTATTAAATGGGTTATTGACTGGATGAATCATTGCAACTAACAGTTATAGTTATACGCAGTTAATGGAGCGAAAAAGCGAAAATTTTGCATTTTTAAAACCCAATTTTTTTCGTTAGGGTATTTCTGAATATCGGACAGATTCGGGACTATGACCAATGTTATTTTTTCGTCAAAATATGTTAAATGCCCTTTGAATCATTCAAATCGGCCCAGTAGTTACGGAGATATGAAAATTTTAGAAAACTCATGCGATTTTAAGAATTTCATATCGCTTTTTTCGCTGCAAACTTTTTTTTTCAATTTTTTCTTCGAACGCGATTTTTGGTCTCCTCACGATCAAAAGGGCATAAACCCATAGATTTTTGGAAAGTACTCATCAAGATCTACAATTTGGTTCTAACTTTAGTTTAATTGGCCAAACCGTTTAATAGTTATACGCAATTGAAGGAGCGAAAAAAAGTGAAAATTTTGCATTTTTCGCACTCCATTTTTCAGGTTCGGGTATTTCTGATTCCCGAACAGATTGGGGACCATGACCGATGTTATTTTTTCGTCAAAATACCATAAATGTCGTTTGAATCATCCAAATCGGTCCATTAGTTTCGGAGATATGAAAATTTTTTAAAACTCGAGTGATTTTAAGAATTTCATATCGTTTTTTACGCTACAAACTTTTTTTT
>JARJDZ010004305.1:0-39540 GCA_030264555.1 Aleochara sp. GC000083 | reverse complement strand
ACACAACGAAGAAGATGCTGATCGCAACTAGCAGCGAGATTTAATTAGGAGCGTAATGGCTTTACGAGCCCCATTCCGCCCACCTTCGATCTAATCGATATGCCCGTTCATTTAGTCATCTACCTGCTGTGTGCTTGTTTTCCCATTTCGGTGACCAACCTGTTTTTCAATAATGGAGCATTTCCTTCGCGAAATTCGCCAAAGCAAAGGTCAACATTTCTTCTCGACTTTTGACCGCCCTCCAATCGATATCATCGTTCGCGGTCAATTAATGTATGGTTTATAAATTTGTGCAGCATTTCTAGACAATTGCAAGTTTTGATGCCTAAAGTGGCGTCTAAACAATGGACGCGAATGACGTACGGCTTCGCGGTTGATGTTTGTGCACTCGAACGCTGAAAGCCACAAGAGGCACTTTAATAGTTTGCGACCGCAGTCATAATGAAATTGTGATAACACTCCACATTATGTCGCATTCATGGAATTTTCATTGCGCTCTTGTTATGCATATGCTGTTCAACATCTCGTTGGGTTTTATGGACGAGAATGAATGTGAATGTGGAACAGATTTGCACCCAACAATTCTTGTCAACTGTATAAACCGAGTTTGGATTTTAGTTCAAGCAAATATTTCAAATTTTTAAAAATTGTAATTAGGAAGGATTCTTTTTGTTAAATTTAAAGACTCTTTTATTTGCCTTTCAAATTTCATGTTTGTCCATAAATTTTCCAAAATATGAATAATAGTCAGCAAATTTTCCTGGAAATTTTTAAATTTGAGATGATTCTTATGATAAGCTCCGCTAATTTAAGGATTAACAAACTAATTTTTGAATTATCCTTATAAGATTTTAGCCACATGAAACATTGATTCTCAATCATTAATACAGAAATTTCAGTAGGTTCATAATAATATTTAAGGATAATTAGTTTAATATATTGCTAGTTTATTCAGTAATTTCCTCAGTTAAAATAGTAATTCAATTTAAGTTCTTTACATCTTGCAAATAGCTTCAGGATAATAAAAAAAATTTTCTTCCTTAAACCAAAAATTTCAACATATTTTAGCTACTATTTAATTACTGAATAATTGAATTATCCTTAAGAAATTTTTCTGTTAGTAAATAATTAATTTGATGATTTTACAATTTAGGCTTTTTAAAACTAGAAGAGTTGAATAAAAATTCGCACATTTTCACGTCTAAAATTAGTTTACTTATGAAAATAATAATTGACTTTTTAGATTGTGATATTTTCACAATCACGAAAGTAAACTTAAGTTACAAAGTAAACAAAAAATTACACGCAATTAAAAATTAATTTAAAACAAGCGTCCAAAACTGAAAATTTAATTAGTACTTCACGAGATATGCACAAAGCAAAATGGGGTGAAACTTGAAATTTTTTTGCGCACTCGTCCAAAACGACGAAGGAGTTGATTGCGCATGCATTAATTAAAACTAACTAACATACCATCCCTCTAATCTGCACGCTCGCGTTGGCAAATGTTGTCACCCTCCACTTTAGTCCTTTCACGTTCATTGTTGTGTTCCTTCGTTTTCGTCCTCTCTCCCCTTGGTGTCCTCTTCTCTCCATCGTTCTTCTATTTCCCTGTCGCGTTTTTTTCCTTGCCTGTTTGCTTGCACGTGCGAACAACTCTTCGCGGAAAATTCTAATTGCCGCAATGCTTTCGTATCGCTTTACTTCTTTCATTTGACTCGTCCTCGTCCTCCACTCGTACGCATCGTGCATCGTGCACATTTTCACGCCTCGGCTCGCCGACAACGAGAACAACACGAGGCGAAGAAGAAGTGGTGCCGATGAAGACGGGCAGCCAGTGAAGCACAAACCACCCCCGCAGGAGGAGGAGGCAGGAGTTTGCCTTTATTTTCCCCACTGCTGCTTGCTGCCTTTATTTTTATTTTTACTTTTATTCCTCGACGATGAGCAGTGGCAGATTGCCGGAGGCATTCACCACCTCGCGAGACGAAGAGGTTGCTGGGAGTGTATTATCGCTATCAGCGGATGTCGTCGTCGTCGAGGTTGCACAAAGAAGAAAAACGCAATAACAAAAGAGGCGACCGGGGGAAAATCCCTCGTTTACATCGCGGCCAACAACGGCGATATCTCTGCTCGACGAGTCGTCGATATCGCAATCAATGTGCAGGAAGCGTGTTTCTTTTCATGTCCTATTGGCACGAACATGTCTTCAATTTTCCCATCGAATTTCTGCCAGTCTATAATTACAACATGCTACTTCACGATAGCAAACAAAATTTTAATGTTTTCGGCTGTATGTGTACAATTTACATTTGGTCCTTTTTGACAATTGACGAAATCAGTATCAGTGAGGACCGGAAGGAAGAAATCGAGGCCAAATCAAACAAGTCAAAAAATTAGATGGAATAAAGTGCGACTCATAAATTATTCCCAACAGATGCTTGTTGTTGAGTGGCTGCTGATCTACGAATGCGAATGCGAATGCGAATTTGGCGTCTCAGTTGGTGCTCGTTTCCGCTCGCGAAGGAAGATGAGAAAACGAGTAATGCTTGGTCCTGCCCTGCCAAGTAGCACTTTCACCTCCTTTTACGAACCCACACATTCACACGAGAGTGCAAAAAAGTCCTGATGGGAAAACCAAACCGCTTGCCTCATACGACGATGAATGAGCTATGAAGAGTGAGCGCGCACGCCGGAAACGCTCCTGTTACGCGCGAATGCCAACCCGGGTGAGTGATGTGATGATTTCCCACGTGGAAATGTCGACTGATTCACAAGAATGTAATCAGTGTATTAGTGCCTCTTCAAGCTTGCGCTCATAATAAATTCTTTTAATTTGCCCCCATTTTTTGGCCTCCATATCGTTTTTTCTTCATCGTCTTCGAGCTCTTCGCTCGTCCATCTTCTCTGCACTTTTATGACGATTTGCTTCATGCGTTCATGGCAGGAGTGCCAACAAAGATCCAGCACACGTTCTCGATGTGTGTATCTAGCCTGTTTTGCTAGCGAATAGGTTATGGCGCAGCGTTTGACCAAGTTCGAGCAAATTGGGAATTTTTCGAGGTAAAAACATCTTACAACAAAGTGCCTTTCGATAAAACGTACCTCCATAAAATATACGGCCGAGCCATAAACTTCTTAGATATGAAGAAGGAAGTGGTCCACGTACGATGGCGCTCGGTGGGAAAATGCTCAATGGCTGAGGAGTCGGGCTGAGGAAAAATGTCCAAAACTCGACCATAAACAGAATTACACTAAAAGGACCAACGGTTTGCAAAGCTTCGAATCGACGATTTTCTAATATCTAAGAAATTTCAATATATTCCAATCCAAGATTTATACCAAAAGTACATTTTGAAAATTCAGGATAATTCTTGAAATATTATTTGTTGCCATCTTTCATTTTCTGCTAAATAATAAGACAATTTTCTGAGAGTGAATTAAACATGTAATTTGCCTGTGTGTAATTCCCCTAGTTTTATAAATCCTTGAAGATTCTAGAAGGATTAATTCGCAATTCCTTTACCCTCTTAGTTTCACCTTGAATTTTGATGCTTACATCACTCAAGCAGAAAGCTTTGGATGCACTTGAACTTATTCATTCATTGGAAAATCCGAAAGGGGTGAACATGCAGGGAAAACAGAAGGAAAACAGAGGGAAAACAAACGCAAGGATAAAGGCACAAGGACGAATCTAAAGGGTGTGTACTTTACGAGTGTACAATGCCTGTAATAGGGGGAAGCGAATTGAATGAATGTGTACCAGGAAAAGCAAATGAAAATGCATACAATTGTAGAGAGCAAGCAGCTTTGAATCGCGATGTACGACTACGTGTCTAGGACTTCCGGTTTCAATTACATCTCATTACATTACGAACGAGCTTCGGTTTTGTTTCATTCGTCGAGTGATTTCTTAGTCGTTAACTCATTAATTGCGCCCTCATGACTCATGAATTGGGGTTAATTTCGTAGAGAATTGAGGTGAAGATTTATTAACAACCACTTCAGTCAAAAATCCCAAGAGATCTTCTAGAACATTTTTAATTTTTAGTTTTTTTTCTCCTCATCTTTGGAAACTTTCAGATTCCAAAAATGATAATCTACAGAGTACTTTATAAATAATTTGTTAATGTTTACAAGACGACCTCTGTTAACAATTTTGAAGATTTTCTTATTTGGAGGGCTAAACCTTTAGAGGAGCAAGTGCACTGCATTCAATAATCCTGGTTTTGGGCTCAAGCCATGATGGAGTAGCTGTTATTATAGCGACTATATTCGCAGACGAGTAGTTTTAGCCGAGGCTAACAACTGGCTGAAGATTGCGTGCGCCGAGATTAGTTCAATGTGTGTGCATGATGATGGTTTGGTTGGTTGGTTGTTTGGTGGAGGCGCCGGCCTGAAAACTTCCAAGGGCATTCGCATATATAATAGCGTTACAACAGGTAATCAACATTAATTTAGGCGCTCAAATTCACCCACTCACGTGAACAAATCCACATCTACCATCTACACATGCAGACACAGGGATGTACAGATGGTTGTTGTTCCACGAAGAACAATGCTAATGAATTAAGGATACACAGCGTGATGTACTCGTCCTCATTATCCGGATAGGCGCATACCATGTTGGTACAGTTGGAAACCTTCGTAGAGTCGTGGGTTTTTGTTTCGTGGAACATTCAAATGAATTTCATTAATTAATACATGGTCATAATGAGTTCAGTCATGAATTTACTGTGTTTTGGATTTTTCTAGCATGGTATCATTATGAAGGATAGTTTAGTTTAATGGGATGTTTTATCATGGTTTTCCAGGGGTAAAGGTTTCAAAGGTTTCAAGAGACAATGTGAATAGGTTTTTGTTAAATCTAAAGATAAAGAAATTAATTTTTGTTGAGATCATGTCTTATATAGTTATGGGTACTTTGGAAAAGAGGGAATAGAACTATCAAATACAAGAATTAATATCCTTTTTTAACACCTTTTTTTGGAAAATCATTTAAGCAATATTGAAACAATGATCAGGCCCAATGGTGAAATAGTTTCAGAAATTTTGGTACTAATGATGGGCCAAGAAAACCTGCAATATTCAAGGGTTGAAAGAATACTTCCAAATTGTTTCTCTTGTAATTTTCTTCAGCAGTTGAATTCTGAACAGATATTTACTCCAGCTTTACTCACTTCGGACACATTTGATTCACCTCCCCGAAAACCCACCCACCCACACCAACCACCAACACCTACCATCAGCCCACTTCCGGCAATCCCTAATTGAAGTGTACGATGCTATTACTGCAGTTTCCACTTTCCATCCGCATCGGAACGAGGCTTTGCCCGATGCTGCATACACACACTGATCTATTATCATCGGCGGGAGCAACAATCAATCAAGCACCACTACGAGTATATTAGCAGTTGAATCTATCCATAATCCACCTCTCTCTGGAGCCCTTCAGGCCGCCCACCCACGCTTACTTGCGTGGAATTGGAGAGTCCCGATAACACCGTGCCATATTCTGTTTCAATGGCTGACGAATCGATTAGGCACGCTAAACATTCGCTCCTCATTCCCGATCGACTAACGAATTTCCTTCCCCTGATCGATAACCTCCTAATTGCTGGCATTCTCAGCACTTTTTCGCACTATCAACACTATCGAATGTAATTGCCCCAATTGGAAGTGTATTGGTTGGAAATTTATTGCGAAATAATGGATTGCGGCCCCACACCACTAATGAGTATGCGTATAATGCAAAACGGTTTAAAATTCGGTCATGAATTGATTATGAGTGTATTATCATTCGGGTGCGTCCTGCGTTCGGCTCGTCAGAGGGAGGGTTCCGTGCGGTGTAATGAAACATCGGGTCGCCTCATGCAAATCGCATTAATAATTCACAAAGCAGAACTAACATCATTACGAGATAATATCGACGTAATCCCCTTACATCCAATAAAGTATAAGTTATTGTTTAACTGGCGATGCCGCCTGGATTCGCGTCGGGAGAGCGCTCGCTCTTCGGGGTTGAGGGAGAGGCACATAAATTGGTTGATGGGCGCCCGTGAGTCCCATGTTACCTACGTACCTACGTACCATCTATAGGCATTCCCAGCTATAGCTAGCTAGTTTTCTCGTTTGCAGCTCCCGTCCTCCCGGAATGTACTTCGGGACGGCTGTACTCCAGCCGCCTCCTCGTTTGTACGCAGATGTAATTATGTGCCGATAATTCAATTGTCCTGTCCCGTAGTAAATACCCGCGCGCGCACTGCGTAATAAACTAATATCGTTACATTCAATTATACAAGTGTGCTTACAACCAGTCCTGATATATATTCACGTGTGTGTTTATACATAATTCATTCGGTATTAGTGCATAAGTCACCAGGAACAAGATGGGGAGGTTATTCCTGTATGTGCGGCGGGTAATTGGTCCGAATTGCAGAGGGAATTCATCATCACATGTGTGGTTAAAATATGCTCCAGGATTTTCGAAAATATTCATTTTATTGATATTGTCCTGATTGATGATCAACATTATCATAAATTCATGGTATCAAATGATACTACCGTGTCTTGATTTCATATGGATTTTCAGCTGTTAGAGTCCTGAAAAAGTTCAAGGAAAGGATTAACATAGGAAAATATTGGTGAGAGGAAGCCAGAAAATTAAACATGACTCTGAAGTTGGAAATTTGATATTAAACTTAAATAGTTTTAAAGTCGTCAGAAAATAAGGACAAATATCATGGAGGAATAATTTTCCGTTTGGTAGTTTTTGACTATCACTTTTATCCTGAAAAGGACAAAAAAGTCGTTGCTCAGTTTTCAAAAATTTCATTGAAAAATTATCTCAGAATAAGGTCTAAATTATCTAAAAAGGTAGTGCTTTAAATGAAAAAAATATTGGTTCTTTAACTTCACTAGAAAAAAAATTACAGCAATTTAAAATAGGAATAGAACCTGAAAATTCAATTTCAAATAATCAAGGCAAACAAATTTATACAACCACAAATCTTTATCCTGAAAATAGGCCCAATTCAAATGGTAGATCCTTCATTTAAAATTTTGTATTATCTCAACCTCAACGGTATTTTTTTTCTAAAGAACCTTTGATCCTTCAGGTAACAATAACCCTCTATGGGACTGGGACTTATTTGAATGTCAACCCATTGTTGCTACAATCATCCTCATCCTCGTATATCCTGTCCCTGAATGGTCCACACCGAAGTGACCATAAAGATAAACTGCACTAAAGGATAATCAAGGACATTAACCGGACATCATTGCATACTAAACCTCGAAATTAAGGAATTCCCATATTTTATTACATCTCCCCATCCATACATAATCACAAGAGTCCCTGTAGAAGTGCGTACAGAAGCATCAAGTACAAGGATCATTACCCTTTAATAACTCCACGACATTCAGTGCGCTTCCTTCGCACTACCGCAGACACTTCCCTCTCGATGGAATCAATTCGAAGTCAGCGGATAAATTTTACGTCTCCATCAGAGCGGTTAATTTTTAATGCGTGCTCCTGTCTGCCATACACATGTCTGCCGCCGACAGCGCCGCCTTACGATGGCGTCGATAAGAATCCTGGAAGCGGGAAAGCGTTCGAGAAAAGCGCTCGGCGGAGCGGGGGCCGTCGACAAATTGGAGGTGCTCCGACATCGTCGTCTGACGCCAATGCAGCAAATCTTGAATCTAAATCGAAAATTTAAATAGAAATAGGCATAGGCACCGCAGCCTATCATCGAGTCCTTCGATCGTAGGTATTCACATCGACGAAGAAGTGCCTTGCTTGGTGTTTGAAAGCATCCGCGTCGTTTTTGCACCTCTTTACCCGTCCTCCTGCTTCGTCGCCTTCTTCCTCCTTGTCCTCCAGCTCGTGGAACGCCTGAATACGTCCCGACTCTCCCGTCCTTACGCTCTCCTCGGGAGATATGAACGATCACATCGTTTCTATAACGAGCATTGAACACATACGCGCGTGCAATTCCCATGGAGGAGGATTTCGCGAGTGCGCCTTCTCTTCACCTGATTTATGTATGAAATCCTGTCATTTTTCCTTTATTTCCTTCGAGCACTCACTCGATATTTAAGATGCGCACCAATTTCTCTTCATGTCATCAATTTTTCCCCCCTCATACATTCACCTCCTTCAAAAAAATCCTTCGAAATACGCTTATTTCCTTAACGGGGAAAAATTAAAAAATTTGTAGTTTATTTCCAAACGAGCATCTTCGTTAAGACTGGTAAATGATATCAGGATAATTGAAAATTTTAATGTGAGATGTTTATTTAGTCGGATATATGGTGGAAGTGGGAAATGCATTGAGGAAAGTTTATCGTCCGGAAAAGCGACTCAAAAATGAATTGCTAGACTCGCATTTATCCTTGACGAAGCGTGGAACCGGAAGAGGCGGTGGGGGCGATGGTGGCGACATGCGTTCTGTGTATGTCATAGCTCATAGCTCATGCCTTAGGTACAACTCATCGGTCTAATGCCAAGCGCCCATCTTTATAAAGTCAAACGACACCATTGGGACAGATAAATAGTAAATAGAAGCAGCCGCCTCACGGCAGGAACAAATAGCCGCCATAAATATCAGGGACGCGAAGGCTTATCCTGGGCAGCGCCGGCTTTTCGTCGTTAGCTTACACCAGGACTTGCGACATGTCGATATTATTTTCTGCATTTTTTGTTTGGTCTTCTTCCACTTTCTGCGATTTCAACTAAGATCAGTCGTTAAAGAATCTTCTTGTTGGTTATCATTGGTAAAATATATCAAATTATCATGCTATATCATAAGTAACCGTTTTTGTCTTCCTGGTTGTTTATCAATTCTTTTCTTGGGAAATGAGGTCAGTTTGAACAGGAAGGACAAAAATTCATTTCATTTATACAGAATTCTAACTAAGGCTTATAATGAACAGAAAAAATGATAGATGAGTCAAGAACCGGAAGTGAAGATCAGTAGTTTCTTTTTGGGATGATCTTACTGTTGTTACTTGTGTATTGTCCTTCAGAAGGATGATGTTTTGTGATTGAGTGTGGGACAGTTTTTTTTTTGAAGTTAAAGAGATGACAGAAAATTAACCTTGATAAAAACCTGAAGTTCATAACGACTTACGACCTAATACTTAATTAAAAATCGAAAACGAAAAACGAAACATCCTACCCCAATTTTCGAAATGTACCACCAATTAATATTTATTAGCAACCTTTCTCCATCCATGTCTTCGATGGAGCTCCAGTGCAAATATCCACCAACCGCCCCGAGAAACGAAAGCAAATCATAATATGCGTACAAGAATGGCGTCCTTTACGTCTCGTCGTCCTCATTCTCTCGTCCTGCCGCATTTGCGCCTCTTGTTGTTGTTTCCTGTTTCCACGCAGTTCCTGCATTCGCATGTGTTTCGTCCTGAATTCGCTTCACCTTCCTTCAGGTTATATATCCGTATATGACTGTGTCTTGTGTGTTGATTTCTTCCATACTCCTTCATTCGTCCTGCCGTCTCGTTCTTATTTTCATTTGCGTGCCTCGTATATATATTTTGTACGCCCTCGCTGCTGCTGCTGGCCCTCAAGGAATAATATATTAATATTCCAAAGCGCTTAATTTCGTACGCGCCGCAGCATTGCCCGAAAGCAACAACGACGAGGATACACAAAAACCACCCCCGCAACACACCCCATCGCCCATCAGCCATCGCCCAACAAACAGACAAACAGCGAAAAGCGTCGTCGTCGTCCTTTATTCCCGCCACGAATATGCGCACGCGTCTATTTGGCGAGGCATTAATTTGCGTGTTAATACGCGCAAATAATAAAACGAGCGAAACAGATTAAATAAGTAATCAGCTAATTAAGAAGCGCACGGAAATTATTCATTGTCCTTGATGGGTTTCTCCACTCTTTTACCATCGTTTTCTTGCTTACTGCAATTTGTCTTCGTTTTGAAAAATTGGTTAGTTTTTCTCTGTCGGGGGGTGATGTAATGAATATTTTTGGGAACTCTATTTGTATTCGTAATTAGTTATCCTTAATTATCACATGCTGGAGGTATTTCTCGGTTGGAAATTCGATTACGAGGGAAAATATTCGACTTGTCGGACGGTTAACAAGCAGTCCTAAAATATGATTGATGATAACGTTCCAGTACACTTTTATTTCTCGAATATGATGAACGTAATTTTTCATTTGCGAATAGAAACTCCAATAAAATAACAAGTTTTCCAACCAAAACCAAAACCAAAACATGATTACTCCTTGTGTAAACATAAATATTATTATAACACGAATTCTAGTTGTTAATCCTTGTCAAAGAAATGTTGAATAAGAATCCTTCAGTTCTTGCATTGCAATTGTTGGTAAAGTAGATGTCGATATCTACAAAACGATGGACTGAAGAAATATGACTTGACCTCGAGTAGGTAAACACCGGAAACACATGATTACATCCTTGAAGAAACGCCATTTACTTTCTCGTATTTGAACGTAATTAGAGGTTATCAACCAGAATATGCAATAATTATTCAATCAATCATCGAGTTATTACCCATTTACAATGAATCAATTCCACTATCACACACGGAAATTTGTTGACGTTATCCTGGATGGAACTCGATGAGTACACACTTTTCGCGTGCACCTTTAGTCGGCTGCACGCGCGCGCACAAGCAGAAGAATAATTTAAGAACGCAAATGCATTAATAATAACCGACCGACATAAATAAGGAAGACTGGCAGCCGGTGGCAGCGAGGGCAATAGATTACATTACGGCTCTTAGCTCAAATGCTGGCACGCCATGGCAAGGACGAGGACGAGGACGACAACGCCTCGATGATGACGACAAGCGGCAACCACACGACGCTGGTGGTGCTGGTGCTGGTGGTGGTTGGTGGCTTCAGTAACCTGCAACACAGTAGCAACAACAACAACAACAACAGCAACAGCAACGACGTTTTCCTCCCATATTTGCATTCGAACCAGTGGCGCCCTCATTCCACGTGGAGATGCCTTTACTTTCTCAGCCGCATACACACACGTGGAGAAAGACGTCTATTACATGTTTACAACGATGGACGGCATCGCACACAACATGAATAAATAATGCCCAGTTTCAGATACATATTCATGCCAGCAACATTCATGTACACATTTCTTTTAATATGCATTGCATCAGAAGTTAAGGTGTTGTTGTTGTTGTTGTTTGTTGCATTTGATTTGTCGTATTGATTGTTTCATTGTAATTTTTTTGGAAATTTTTGTTATGGATAATTAGCCCTGAAAATTTCTATTAATTACTTCAGTATCTCTCTTAATTGAAGCATTATTTATAACAACATTAGTTTTGAAATTACTTTTTCAAATAAGTCATAAATTTGTTTTCGAATTGAAAGTCATTTCCAGAAAATAGTTGGCCGACTTTAAAGTTTGTTGACCTGATGGTAATTCGTTTTCATTTATCCATTTTTCAACTGATTGATATCCAGCAAATTTCTTATTATTATCAGATACTGATAAAGCTAAAAATTACTACTTTTATTTTAGCGAAAATTTGGATTATCAACAACTCCTGTTATCAATGCTAGGATACTTTGGATTATTCTTTCAAAAATATTGTCAAACAGTTTTTTCTTCATTTTTTGACAGTTTCATTCAGTCATCGTGAAAGATCAGTAAATAAGATTGTGTTATATGCACTTCATTTCTGCAATTTTGTTTGGTTTCGTGCAAATATTACATTCTGAAATTTTTCCATTTTCCTATGAGCCATGTTTATTGCCAATCAATCATACTGATTTTACGGTCAATCGGACATTTCTGCCATGCCAATACACAGCAAACAAACATCCGGTCTGAAAGAAGCAAACGATTTTTCAACATTATCAACAACAATTTTAATATGTTTCCAGTTGTGTCTATCTATTAATATTTGTCGTTTTATTTCATCAATTTTATAACTTTCAATACACTATCGCGTATTTCATGCATGATTGATCGAATGTATCAATATAAAAATTGGAAATACTTTTGTTTATTGTCAATAGCAGACATTTGCGATCCATCATCCATTGTGGGCCACCATGACTTTTGATTGCAAATTGATTTTTTCCCAATTTTATTCTATTTACACCAACAACTAAACAACACGACGCAATCAACCGATTAAAACTATTGTTGTGTCCGTCCGGAAATTATTGCATTCTACCAATTCCATTATCCATTTTTATGGTCGTCTGAAATTTCGATTTGGGCGTGGACCGTGCAACTGATTGATAAGTCGCTGCTGCAGCACATCATCACTCGGCCCTGTAATTTTTTCCGCGACGGCCGCATTTTCATTTCTTTAAAGTTAAATTGCCTATCAAGCGAGCGAGTTTAATTAAAAAGTAAATTCCGGTAGATTGTGAATGGCGCGTGTTCGTCCTTCCCTCTTGCGCCATTCTTTGCGTGTCGTCCTCCCGTTTCTGCGGTTCGGTCGGCAGGAACGCCGCGAAGGGTTTCCGCAAATATAATAATAGGACATCGTGCACCACACCTTCCCGTACATTGTCGCCGACAATGATGGCGCTGGCGTTGGTGGTGTTGGTGGTGGTCGCGGAAGAACGGAAGTATGGGACAGAGAGCAGGGAAATGCGGGAAGAAAACGAATGGGATGTGGCAGGCACGCACACGATGCCCTGCTGCGCGCCGGAGATAAGAACGCAGCCCGCGAAAATATGTCGACCTTTTATGGGCGCGAGCGAAGAAAAAGACGCCGCCGCCATCGCGACCAAAATGTCGCCACCGTCGTTGGCGTATTGTAACTGCTAACAGTCTTGCAAATATTGCCAACTTCCCGTCCTGCAGTCCCAGTCCCAGTCGGACTCGCTGTTTGCAAGAAAAAAAAAACTGCAACCCAACTGGCTGGAAAGGTTAATGATTATTTTATGCAAGCTGTTATTAAAAATTAAATGTGGACATGGAACAGATTTTCCTAGTGCGTTTTAATGATGAATACAAAGTAGAAAGTACAAAACGGTTAGTTTTTGCAGGACTTTTTTTGGCGTGGGACATTTGCAATTCTAGGAAGCTTTTTTCATATTTGTGGATTGTGCAGATTATTTCAATCTTCTTAACTTTTTGAAATTTTCAATTTCGCTTCGACAAGATGATTTTTTTATTGAGTGGTCTAAGAATGGATTTTAAGTGGGAAATTTGCAAAGTGCATTATTTTAAATAGTTGGTCAAAATTTGATTCCCAGAAACCAGAAATTCAAAATTATCCGATGTCAAAAATATATCATCAAAATTTCTTTTGAATTATTATATCATTGCAGCCTTCATTAGTTGTTATCCTTTTTAGTCACTAGTGATGTAAAACGTATTCTTTATCTTTCATGTGAAGACTAGTGTTTTCAAAATTGAAACACTGGGTATTTTCTCAATCATCAGACTTTATACCATCCATTCAACACCCAATTTCGTCCTTATCGCGTCCAGCTCTCAAACACATCGAGCGTTTTAGTCCTGGAGCACAATAAAATATAAGCCTTTTGAGAGTGCAAGTCTTTTAGAAAAGCGCGCGCCGAAAACTCGTGGAAAAATATAAACCAACATATATCAATGGGTCATAATCATATATTATACATCCATTGTATGCCACGAACAGGGGTGAATATATAAATTATATATTTCGGAATGTCTCTACTCAACGAGGCCTGCGTTATGGGCGCGGCGCGCACACGTCTGCAATTTTCATAATTTTTTTCTACATCTTTTCTGCGCGATCCGGCCCCATTCTTCCGCATGGCATGGCTGCATGCAGTGGCATGCAAACCTCCTCAATTCTTTATTCGACTGTTCTTTATTATACACAAGAGCAAGCAACCTGCGCAAGGCGCACGGATATAATATATACACGTTCGGCCGGCGCCTCCGCCATCGCACACGGTATATATTATATGCGGAGAAATGTGGAGAATTCGGTCTGCAGAGAAAGGAAAAACGCTCGAGGCGCGTATAGGATGGAAATGAAAAATGAAGTAACAACAATTCTTCAAGGCCTGCTTTTTATCGCTTGACATTTTTATAAATGCCATTTCGCATGGATTTGATGTTTGGACATCTGAAACTGGAAAACTTTGCGAAATGATATTTACATTTTTAACGTGATCCGTATGAATCAGGTGAAAACTTGAGATATGTAATAGAATATCTTATCTTGTAATATTTTCATTAGATATTTGATGATATTTTGTTATCCTCGTAAAAGTAATCTAATAATTTGCAAGATAATTTTTTCGTCAATCTCAAAATTCTAGAATTTCTTGATAGTCTTATCAAGCTACTCACAGATTTATATTTTTATATCAAAGTTAATGTTTTTTCTTCTTCTTCCTAAAGAAATCTTTTGCTGAATTGTTACCAATCAGCTAAAATATCATTATCTTAAAACAAGGACCAAAGACTAGAAAATTAGTATCAGAAATTAATCTGTTTTTCGTTGTATGAAAAAAATTAAAACAAGATTATTTCTACATAAGATTGAAAACGGATATTCACTACATAATATCCTTCAAATGAAGATAAAAATATCCTGGAAAATTATCCTTGGAAATATGTCGAATGCAGACTTGATAATCTTTCGCTGATAACATCAATAATATCAATAACTTGCTCGATTCCGGTACAAGAATCCAGTTTCCTGACTGAAAATGATGACTCCTTCTTTTCCCTATCTCGATGCAAGTTCACCCCCCGAATGTATTCTTCAACATCCCCCATCTTCATACACTTTTGATGACATATTTACATCATCTCGTTTGACATATCGCAAATCAAATCACAATGTTTATTAACCATATATTCATATCCCAATTTTCAACGGGGCACCCATTTACACCATCCACCCCCATCGATGGTCGGGGGGGTGGTGGTCCTCTATATATACACATAAACATATGTGAATGTGTGTGTTCATCGAATCGCGAAGCCATCGTATTTGTGTCACTCGTGTGTTAAACGCGCATAAAACACTTTTCGATCGTCATCATCGGGGGCCGCGTCGTTTTCATACCTCGTCGGGGGTTGTAAACGCCCGAGACGTTTTCCACCGCCCCCCGATGCACACGAACGTGTGTTGTTGTTGTCGTATATATTGTACGACGCGAACGGGATAGGAAACCCGATAAAAGCATTTATTTACAACATAAAAAGATTTTCCCGATCAATCAACTCGGTGACACTTCGAGATATGTATTTACCGAATGTGTGCGCAAATGTCGTAAAGGTGTATGTATGTATATACATATGGATGTGTGTATATGTGTGTATGGGTGCTGCCTCGCATTTCGAGTTTTCCACGGTTTTTCTTCTTCGGCAGCAGCGCGTACAAATGTAATAAGCGCTTTGCGCTATTACTCCTTCTACCAGCAACCAGGGATATTATTTTTATCCCGCTTTCTATCCATCATATTTTCTTATATTCCTATTGATTTTCCGCTTTGTGATTGCTTTTCGATCATGTTATTCGATTTATAATTGCGTATTCCGGCTGAAAACCGACCATCGGATGGTTAAGCCTTTGTTAATCCATGCGACACCGTATTGAATCCAATTGCGTATTGTTTCAAAGGATTTGCTTGTGAACGATGCAAAATTGATGACTACTGCAGTTGCAAAAAAAAAACGTTGGAGATTGCAAAATTCAAAGCAGAATACAGAAACTTCATTAACACCACATTCGTTTATAATTTGAGGATAAATTTTCTAGAGTGTTGAAATATAATTTTTGGCGATGGTGATTGTTGAAGTCCAATTAAATTGCATCAAAATTCAATCTGATTCGCCTAAAATTACACTAATCATGAATACAAAATGTAATTTATGGACTAATTAGGTGCATGGCCATTTATTTGCATGATGTGTAGTATCAGGGACGTTCGCTTCAATTTTGCGATTTATTTTTGCAATATTCAATATTGGGGTCAGTTAATCAAGCGTAATTATTATTCAAAAGCGTGGCGTTATTTTCGATTTAATGCCGAATGACGATTACATTACCCTCCAAGCAATCATCAATTAATTATCATTATTTCAGTCAGATTTAATTATGAACTAATTATTTCTCTTAGTAGAATTTTCGATGGTATGTAATTTTGAATTCCTATCAGATTAACCCAAAAAAATTTGACACTAAATAAAAAATGTTAGTTTATATTTATAACTTTCAGTTATAGATTATATATTAAAAATTTAGCAAACTATAAATTTTTGCAACTACAATTTTAATCACTAGTGGAATTATCAAATAATAATTCTTACTTGTAGAATATAGTATCATTTATTTTTCTTATCGAATACATTCATGGGGATTATCCAATCACTAGTAAAACATACAAAAAGAAAAACTTTCATTACATGCTCTAGTGAGATAAAGATAGTTATGATATTATTAAACTTTTCGTTGACAATCAAAGAGATTTACTTACAACTTGTAAGCGCATAAAAATATTTAACGCTTAAAAGTCCCAACTAAGTATACATCCGCATGGGCGGGGGGCCAAAATTTTATTAACTTTTTGGACGAGCGCTTGCGAGCGAGTTCTTCGTCATGGTGCGTACACGCTGATTAAATCACGATGTTGCGGAGTTTCACTTTACTCGACTCATTCGACTGCCTTCCGCGCGAACGCAGCCAACTGGAAGGCCTTCAATTTCGGCAAACTTCACCTAATTAAAACTGACGTAGTTAATTATCGTCAACTGACTTTTACCACTTTTCCTCCTTGCCCCCCTCAATGCTGCTTTTCGCCCCCTTACGCGCCATCCAAGTTTGTGTTGGCTATCAATTACTTCCATATTTTTCGGCCACCATTTATTTTCTCTCATATCCAGTCCAATATTTTCTCATGTCCAAAAATTATTTTCTCTCCTTGTGTGCAAAAATTATTTTCGCGTATATTTTCATGCACATCATGAAAAGTGCAGGGTAAAAGTTGCGAATAATACGACAGGCGAAGCGTGGGCGATTTTTTATATTTTTCATATGAAAACTTGAATAATCGTCCGGCATTAAAGCCAACGAGCAGTTGCCGACAGGACGTAATTTAGATGAATTCCCATGGATGTGTTGATGAATTCGAGCGCGGCCCGGTGTCTGTTTTTCCGCGCGCGCTTCCGGTGATTGCGGAGACAATGTGGAAAACTTGAGGAAAGTGCACGCGCGCGCGCGAGCCCAACGACGTAACAGATGCGCACGTTTCCGCCGAATGAAACTACCCCTCTGGAGGACTCTGATCGTATAGTTCAGTTGACTCTTCGCCATCGAAGAAACTAGTTTCGTGAAGAAGAAACATGAAACACATGAAACTTGCGGAATTTCTTTTTTACTTGCCGCCTTTTTCTTCTTTAACCACCTCCAACACTTATCCACACCATACGACATGGTTCGTAAAAATGATGTCAAATGTTTTGTAGTCACATCCCCACAAAAAGAGACTGAAATTCTGGAATATTTTTTGGAAAATTTCAGAAAGTTTACTTCAGAAATTTTGGTAACTTTATGAAACTTGAGGTCAATTCATCTACCTCTATATGAATAGTTTGCAATGTCGATTCCATCACATATTATCTCTTCAGCTATCACTTCTGCACGTTGGGGGCGGTGGCGGAAATGCACCTGAATGCGGGTGGGGGGCAGCAGCCGCCAGTTCTGGGGTTTCCTTTGATCTGAAGTGATGCGAAATGCCGAGAGCGCGTGTGGTGTTTACTCGACAATGACTCGCCCGATCCATTGTTGAAATCGTTAATGATCGCTTCGCGCTGCTTGTAATCTCTGCTCTCTTCGGCGGGGGCGGCAATGGCGTCCGTGGCGCGTCCATGGCGGTCGTTCGCACAAAGTATCAAAGAGTGTGTACTCTCTCTCTGGGCAAACACACGCTCTCGGTCGAGTGAGACAATCGAATTCGATCGGGTTTTACTTTATCCCGGTCGTATCCTCTTCTCGGATGCTTTGACTACCTTTGTCTGCCCATCATTTCGTCTGCAATTTTATCTCTGTGTAACTGGATGCTGCAGGAAGAGTAGAGGTATGGACACAGTGTTGGTCGCATAGTAATTAATTAATGCTCAAATGTGTCATTTATCATCTCTTTTTGAGAAATGTTATGAGGAAATTTAAGAGGGTTCATTGAATTTTCACTGGGTTGATAGTTTATCAGTTTCTTCTTTGAAAAATGTCTTTGATTTGGTCTGAAATTAATTTTCCACAGAGTACTTGATTAGTTCTTTACAATTGAAGGTTTCTCTATTCAAAAATTTTTCTAATTAACAAAAATTTTCAAGAGAGATGGTCAAATTTATCAGGAACCATTGAAACTCAAAAATTTCAAAAAATAACCAAAGGTCCAACCTGTTACGAAATTTCGGCATTTTTAGCATCACTTAAAAAACAAATTGTAAGGTGATCTGGTTTTCCAAAAACCATAGAAACTCAAATATATTTTCTGTAACCAAGGCAACAAAAATGACCTATGATCCAACCTGTTACAAAATTTGTGCATTTTTAGCATTACACATGTTTGGAATTGTAAATTGTAAATTTTGTCGATTCCCTTAGAAAATCTATGCACTCGTTTGACATTTGCAATTTTTGCCCACCTGTTTTCACCTGCACCCACCTACAAAATACAGGTTTCATTCCGCACAGTTTAAGAACCACACCATGCGAGAAATAGACGAGAAGGAATAATGAAAAGCAGCTCGCAGAGGAGCGAAGCTGCGAGCATATAATCGAATTTAAATTCCTGTATACGGGTTTAATTTTTCGTTCGTTCGCGCTCGCTTGCGAATCTAGCAAAGCAGCGGCAATGTGCGTACATTCGCCTGCCAGAGTTTGAGGGCTCAAGCCTGCAACCACCACCGCTACCGCCACCGCCGCCACCACCGCCGCCGCCGCCGATGTTGTCAAAGGGAGGAATTCGAGCGAAAATATTCCGGCATTGCTCTCCGCATTGCATCATCACTTGGAATGTTTCCTTTTGTTCTGCGAGCGCCGCGCATTTGCCGTGAATAGTTTCATGCTTCATTATTACTTTTCGATAACGATTTTCTTCCACTTTGGGGAAACTATTTTATTGTTTTTCCGCGCTTCGATGATGTCATTATCTGGAATTTTAATCATTCGAATAATCCTGAGGTTTTTCGCATGTTTTTTGACGATTTTCACCTGTTTATTAACATTTGCGAAAATTTGCAAATTTCTCTAGAAGCAAATAAACAAAAACAATTGGGATGTGGGGAACTTAAGACATTTCGAATGGGGATTACTTCATGGGAAATTGTTTATGAACCCGAAAGAATATCACCAAGAAATTTCTTCGCTTATCTTTGCCCCCACATTTCTACAAAGCGCCCACTCAACAAGAATCACGAAAAAAGAGTGCGGATTACCATCATATAGGGAATGGTAGAAGCGAAAGGGGGCGGTAAACGAGAAGTTGGTTGAGTTCTCGCTTATTTACCTTTTTTAGTCGTGTGCATACGCCGCCCCCGTTCGAAGAATGTAAACAGTTCAGGTTTGCAAATAAACACGTTTTACATTAACAAAATATTATTCCTCTACCTGGTGAGTTGGTGGTGGTGGTGGTGGTGGTTGGTGGTGGCAGTGCTAAAAGCTAAGCCGCCAACCAAGTGCAACAACCACCGCCAACGTGCGCCCTTTTCCGGGAACTCTTCCGTAAGGGCATAAAAGATGCCAGCGCCCACACCCTCAACATCTTTATCTTTTATCTGCTCAGCGGAGTTGAGATGTTGGAAAATGGTTGGCGGCGGCGGGGGCGGTGGTGGTGGCGGTGGTGGTGGCGGCGTGTGTGGTGTGCTCTCACTCGTTGGAGCACATTCTAACAAAATAAAAGGTAGCAAAACATCTTCTTTGCGTTCGTCGATGGCGGATGGATGGCTCGACTGCTGGATATCATGTGTTGCTCACTTCTCGTCTTCGACCTGTTTGCCGCCGCCCCCGTCTCGCAGCCATCCACTTCCAGAAATGGTGGAAATGCGCGCGCGATGGAAATTTCCGCGTGGTTTGTTATTGTTGGCGGCTGGTGGGATGCGTTTCTCGAGGTTCTGATACGTGATGCGATCATGTCGTGCGTAAGTAAGCCGCCCCCGTTTATTTTCCCTTTTAACTTCTGCGGATATCTGATATCTTTCTTTGTGGAATGAATAGAGAAATAAAATACAAATACGAGTGCGTCGTCTGTTTGTTGGTGGGAAAACACGAAATATCAATATACACGTATTTGATGTTTCTCACCTGCCAGGATCAAAATAGGATATTTGCAAGGATCAGAGGAGGTTTTTGCTTCGTTGATTTTCTAGGAGGTTTTTCCGAATTATTGTCTATTATTTAGAGTGTTAAACAAGGTTTTTTACAACCACCTATAAAAGCTCAATTATTTTGGTGACATTTTTACCCCTTTCATCAACATTACGATTATTTTCTAAGAAAATTAGGAAATATTTATTAGAGAAGAATTTTCTTCAAAAATAATGCTTTTAAAAGTAAATCAACTCTCATTCAAATCAACATCTAAGAATCTCCCTTTATACGATATGTTTTTCAAAAGTTTTCTTAGTTTTTTTGATTTCCACTATCAATTCCTAAGAAAACAATAATTTTATGGAGTCTCTTCTGAAGTGTGATCTTCATTATCAATGTCTCAAAAAATGATAAGCATTGAAGTCTTTGACGTCAAAATTATCATCAGACATAAAGCTTATAAAATAAAAATAAATTAATTATCAGCCAAAACAATTTTCAAAAAATTGTTTATTTATTAATTCTCTAATAATTATTTTAAAATTGTTGTGTGATTCATCTTCAGTTTGGTTCCTATTCTTCAAAAAATGAATAAATTTACATCCTGTATATTGTTTTCCAAATTTAGTACGAATTGCCAAAAATTTTCTTCTAAGATATTAACTTGATAATGGCTAGATCCTTCAGAAAAGGATAAACTTTACAGTCCTTGCAAAATATTATCAATACTGCTCTATAATACATTCTTATCAACAATTTATCGAAAATTGACATAACGAATAATTTCCCTCCTATCAGCAAAATAATTGACAACGCAAAACTTGATCAATTATTACAGTTGTTTTTGATTCGCTATTATCATAATCAACTGCATGTGCGCACTTTCCCAATCAAACGAAAACAGAATTAATTTCGCAAGCGCGAGATGCATCTGCGCGACGACCAAATTTGCACATATTTTCATACATAAACGATTGCCATCCGCCATCCGCCCACAATTCGGCCCACCACCCCCAACACAAGTTGCCTCTTGTTATTACACGCTAGTTAACCGTGCTCTCGGTGGCTTGTTATGTTTGGGAACGCGCGCGCGCTCACCTCCCGAGGAAAAACAAACAAAAGTTTTGCGCGTAAATTACGAGCCACATTCGGTCGGGTGGCGGCAAACGGAGGCGGCGGTGGCGGTGGTGGCGGGTGGCCGCCGTGCTGCGTTGTATTACTACTTCACACTCGGTTCGTCCTCCTCGTCCTCGTCCTCGTCCTGGCCGTTGGAGGCGGCGGCGGCGGTGGCGGTTGATTCCTAGTGTGGTGGTGCGTGTTTCCTCGCCCCCATACGCATGTTTTTGGTTATGTCTTCATTCTCTTCCTCGCCGCCACGCGTTATCCCACACGGTGGTCCCTACTTCTCCCACGGGCTAAGAATTTCCACGAATTTTGTCTTTATCCGCAGCAATTTGCGGCATCCCTAATAAGTTCTGGAATTTTTTATTAAATCATTTTCCAGCCAAAGAAAAACCTCCAAAATGTAATCTGGTCCAGTTTATTGTTAGTTTTCTTATGTTATTTTGGTGTAGTTTTAGACATTTTTAGAGGTATTTATTAAAAAAGTTTTTGAAAAATATATTTGTCGTTTTTGTGCTGAAAAATATTTTTTTTTGAGTTCGAAATTGCAAAAAAACTCCTATTTGTTGCATTATTAAATTTCAATATTAAAATGTAATATTAATAATAATATTAATCGATAAAAATTAAAACCTAGATTTAAAAAAAAATGCAAGATTTATTTTTGCAATATAAATATTTTACCTAATGAGAAATTGAAAGTAAACTTTATTAATTATAAATGAAATACATTAACACATGATTTCATTTATTAATTTGCAATTTATTATTCCATTACAACAAATAATATTTAGTTTTCATTTGACACAAAACAACAATGCAATGAAATTATTTGAGTAACTAACAAACATTTTCATTCTGCACGTTTTTTGTTTTCTATTTTTGAATGCAAATACAATAAATTTCAGGAATTAATTAACAAGGGAACTCCATTTATTTTATGATTCTAGATTTGCAATAATAAAATGGCAACATTTTCTATTTGCACACAAAGCAATTTTTCCCCATTTACTTCTCTCTTTTTTCCTATCGATCGACTTTTTCTATCAACAAATTTTCTCATCCGCCTCGCTTCGAATGGAAAACCTTTCAAGAAGTGCACTAAATATTTGTATACATTTTATCCTGATCCTCGTCGGCATCTCTTTTGCAGATTTATTTTTGCATATCCAACATGATTCATCTATAAAATTTTAATATCAGATTATATGGCAAAATATATCCGCCATCAATACAATCGAGGGATTCTCATAATAAAATAAAATGTATAATAAGCCGAGATGGATTCGAAGAAGGATCCATCCTCTCTTCCTTCAGAACCAATATTGCCCTCGCAGCGATGACATGACAAGATATATTTCATAAGACAAATCGAATAAATATTTTATTACTGCATTCGATATGCCATCGTAAAAATCCAAAGTTATTATTAGCACTGGCGCGCATCCGAAACAACATTGAAACATTTTTGTAACATTTGCATGTCTTCTTTCTGATTCCAGGTGAGTCCATTACGTTCAACATTTCGCAACGAGTACGAGCATTGTTGCATTCAAATTCCACACCAATTCAATGGCCGATCAAAGTGAGTATTGATCAAAACGATTCATTCATTTATTCGTTCGTTTGTTCCCTCGTTCGTTCGAGGTGCTCGGTGCGAGCTTAATTAATAATTATTTTCAACAATAGTTTCACCTTACGCTGCTCCCGTTATTGAATGCTTTTGTCTGCACGCCAACAATGTGCTCGCTCGTACACGTCGTTTTTGCACTGTAGGCCAATATGACTGCATTAAAAGTTAATAACGTTCGTATAAAAATTATTATCGTCATTATGAGACGTGTAAATGCGTTGCGAAATCGCATAAAGTTGAGTATTTCTTTTATGAAGGGTTATGTGTATTTGTTATGAGCTAGGATAGCTTCCACTTCGATATTAACAACAAATTCTTCTTTTATATTAAATATTGTATATATATATTTCTTAAGATATTTACATTCCAAATGTCGTCGAAAGTTAGAACAAATACGATTTTAGGATCATTCTTATTATTGGCATGAAATTATTAAATTTTAAGATAAAAAACTTATTAAATTTTTGAAAGCTGCAAATTTACGAGAAGGTTTTTAAATTCGCAAATTTCATCATCTTTCAGATTGACAAAAGTTGCATTAAAGGTAACTTTATTTTATGAAATTATATTCATATTTTATTCCATTTATCATTTGTCCTGAAATTTTTCACTAAAATAATATAATGCCTCATTATTATTTAGCAAGAATCTGAGTCCTTTTTCTTCATTACATTTAAATAATTTATCTGAATTTAAATTGAAATTAGATTGTCTTTTTCCTTCTTTCTTCATTCATCATTTTGAATATTTTCTTCTTGTCAAATTAACAAAAAATATTGCACCTTAGATCCATTTCCATTAAATTTTAACTATATTTCAGTTGGATGAATAATAAATTAGAAACTTGATGAAAAATTTACAATTGAAAATATCGCTGGACATTATATGAAAAATTCGGAAATTTCGCATTGAAAACTTCATATTAATTAGTCCAGGATTTGTGGCAGAAGCATTGGAATCAATTTCGTGCAATTACCGAAAGGCAAATATTTCATTAAAATCCGTACTCGATAAATAGCTCGTCAGTACTCAATGATAATCAAGCCAGGAGCGAATATTTGCCAAAATGCCAATTAAAATTGGCTCTTGTCTGCTTCGCAAAATTAATTTGTATCGCTGACAATTTACAACAAAGGGAATTTCAATATATTTTTTGATACTTTATCAACGTTTTCAAAATAGTACAAAAACAATATTTTTATCGTAATTAAAAAGCTATTTTAGATCGTTAATTAAGAGTTTATAGTTAAAAAAAACTGAATTTTTATGATAGGAAATCCGTTTTTAAATTTTCCTGAATGTTTTTTATTTTCAATAGTAGGAAACTGTTAATTGATTGAACAGTACCAACTTATCTTTATTGTTAGCTTAAAAAGGAGAATTTCAAAGTATTTTTTGATTACTATATAAAAGTTTACAAACTATTTCAACAACAATTTTTATGGTAATGAAAATGAGGTCGATTTAAAGTAGGTTTTTGATCATTAATTAGTATATTATGCAAAACTTCAATTTCATTAATTAGTAATTTTCCTGTAGATACTACAAGTTGCACTTGAAGGATAATGGTAAAAAACCACTTTTTTGAATTTCCTCGAATGAGCCGATTACAGTTTTTCCTCAATTCGAAGAAAATATCAATTAACCGAACAATAACATCCAACTGCTCGTATCAAATTTATACGTAATTAGTTCATAATTAATGACGGCCAATATCTCGAGTTTCGCACCAGTGAGAAAACTGCATGCAATTGAGGCCAATCGCATCTGCACGAAATGCTTTCATGCCACCGGGTTGCGCCACCATCACCACTGCCGCCTCCACCACCGCCACCGCCGCTCCACATTACTCGGCGTTCATTTATTCGATGGATGCCTCATTCCGTCTTCGAATGCGGCGCCCCCATTGCCGCCGCCGCCGCAAAACACTTTAGCACCGCCGACAAACGGCAAACATTTCCACAGCGTGATGAACGCGCTCGTCGCTGCTGCAGCCACCGCCGCCCCCGCGAATGCTTGCGCGACCATCATCAACACGACGCGCGCGTCCATTCATTCGGCTCCTCGTGGTCGTAAGAACGCGGAAAACGTACTCGTACATTACACGCTTTGTGCCCGCCAACATGCATGCACCACAGCCACCCGAGCCACCCGAGCCACCCCCGAAAAGCCCGGCTACACGTGTTTATCTCCGGCTTCGTAATTATTTTACATAAATTGTTGCCGTTCTTTATTGCATTTAGTGAAGTGTATATAATGACGTGGATAAAGATCTCAATTTAGTCCGCATGCGAGGAGCGGAACGCTCGCACCAAACATCGAGGGCGCCACCACCAGCCACTACCCTCGCCACCCTCGCCAGCACTCGTATCCTGGTGGCGTTGTGTTGCGGTTCCTCGTGCTTTATTATTACTTACTTAATGCAACGACTGCTTTAGTTTGCATATAATAAGCGCACACCGCTCCCGAATGTCCTCGAACGTGTCTCTGTTTCGTCCTCTCCGTGCTCGTTATGCGTCCTGTGCGTCCGCCATGCAGGATAATTTAGCTTCCTTGCGCGTCAGTTGGTTGAATACGCTGAAAGATGAATACACACAAGTCGTTGGTGGCAGCACCGGCCACATTTTGTTAGTAATTTGTTGAAACTCACTCATCATTAACTCAAAAGGATAATAAGCTCATATTCGGATTCATACACTCCAATGTATTTGTCAATATTTTTAGAAAAGGATTTTGGAAAAGTAATTTTGAAAGATAATTTTGAAGGATAATTTTGATGATGAAAAAAAAACGATGAAAAATCAATCATTATAATTTAAAAATGAAGGGCAATTAGCCGTAAGTCATAATTCCTCATCACGCCGGAACAATACGAAATTAGGGTTATTCGAGCCGCCCCCGTCCTTAAAACGGCATCATCGGCGAACATCTGCCCCGCTTTCCGGCGCATTCTTCCACACTTCCACCGCCCCCGAGGGGCGGCGGTCGCACCTCTCCAAGGGCTCGGGTCTTTTTGCGCGTAAGGGCTGAATATCAGCGCTGAAGCCATTTATCATTCCGTTCATTTACTCCTTCCTTTGCTTACGCCACCAACGCCGCCGCCGCCACCGACGCCGCCATTGCCGCCACCGTTCTTCCAACTTACTTCCATTTACTTAGTTTATACGCAATGCATATTGCACGCCTTTCTGCATGCGCGACTCTCCTCCACCTCCACCTCCGCCCCCGCACCCGACGAGGGTGGTGTATTTGTGCGAAAAATATGTGTGAGTCGTTGGAAAATCCGTTGCTTCGACGTTGAATTGCTTTTTCTCCTCTACCAGCAGTCTCGTTGGTGGAGGCGGCGGGGGCGATGGGGGCGGCGATGGGCTCACTCACTCACTCAGTCAGTCGCTAATAAAAGTTTCATTTTATTAAAAGTTATTTGATGTATGGAACGCAGCGCATAACACTTGCCACTTTTCCGGCTTCAGCCGCCACCACCATCACCACCACTGCCGCCCCCTTTATCCCGGATGGGAATTACGCGTTGAGCGCTGGGGAGCGTTTTCTTTACTTCAACATGTCATCCGAGCGCGCGCGCGCGCAGAGGGTAGAAAAAACGGAAATAATTACGATGAAGGGATTAAAGTGTAGGATAATTGCGCATATTTAAATTGCACTTTCCGCTCGGTTTTTATTTTATTTCGACGCGGAAAATGCTGCGTCCAATTGAATGAAGCCGGCGAAAATTACTGGGGAAATAAAGTGGAAAGCGCGCACGGGGGGATAAAAAAGAGGTGGTGGGTGGGGGAGGAGGAGGAGGAGGTTTAAACGGACTTTCGGTTTGGGGATAATAGGGACTATTACTTTTTTATTGAGGACATAAGGTTCGAGAGGATCTCATTATAAATTAAAATCGATTACCGGCCGAGTTGCAAGGATATTTATCATGTTGGCTTGCGAATCGCCATTAATTGTGTCACCTTCCTCGTTCCAAGGACATTTTCTTGTATCTTCATGTATCCCATTCAATATATTTAATTATCTTTCAATATTTATAACATTTTGTTCATCTGGTTTTTTTTTTCATTACGTGAACTCGTTTTTCTGTTTCTAGAAAGTGGGTAAAATGGAAATTTTCTTCCTGCTACTTATATTTTCACTTAGTACCTGCATTGAATGCTTGTGATTATCCTGTTTTTCTTGTGATTTTCATAATGTCCTCAACTATGGCCGCTTGCATAACTACATCTTGTTATCCTGGATGACTTTTACCTTCGTGCAGGAAGCATGGAACGTTATTGTGTCCTTTTCGCTTCCTTCGACATGGAAATTGCACTTTAAAATCTAAATATCATTCTGTATAATCATATATCCACATGCATTCACAAAATTTCTTGTTCTCTTTTTTAAACTTTTTAAACGTAACCCTTAAAATTTCTTCGTCTAAAATTTACAAAGGATAAAACTGTGGAAAATGAAAAGACCCATTGAATTGTATCTAATATCAAGTGATATCTTCCCCTCTACTTCTTCTCCTTCTTTCTTGGATCGTATTCATCGTCATTCGATTGTAAATAAACGTAAAAGTAAGACGGAAAAACAGTGTCATTATGAATTTCCCGGAAAACTGATATACAAATACGCTGATCGTTAATTCAAACGGCAATCGTATCCTTCGCGCATATCCCGGACTACTTTATAATTAATATCCTTCCCCGGTTTTCCCGCACAGACACACTCGATGGTATCGGCCATTTCCCCATTTCCACGCGATCGTCGCATGGAATAAAACGGAACGCCGCGATGATATTTGTCGTCGTTGGTGCTTGGTGAATAATGAAATATCAAAAGCGTGACCCGTCCGTCGTCTTGTCGCGCCCAGTCCAGAACCGAAATAATCCATACGCGCCATCGCGATCGTCATCGCGAAGGACACGAAAGGCGCGGATGACAGGACCAGACACACAGCAACGGAAAAAAGCATGGTAGCGAACCCCAGGGGTGGTACCCGGATGGGGATAACCGAGGAAATTAATTAAACACAACTGCCAAGTTCAGTTGGAATTTCGCTAGCGATTTCCACTCGCGCGCGTATTGTATTATATTCGCACATGCTGATCGCATCACGTCACACAAAACAAAAGCAATGATGGTTTCGTAGCAATAACTATACAATCAAGGATAACTGCGATGGCGGAAATGCGAATTGGGCGTGTCACTGAGTAGTAGGAAAATCTAGAAGGCGTTTTTCCCGAAACTTCTGGTGCCATTTGTGACGAGATGTGAGCGATGCCCGGACACTTTTAATATCGTTGCCCTAAACTTTCAATATGCGACCGTTGCCAGCTACAAAGAGTCCCAAACGTATCCCCCCTATATCCAAGGAATGTATCCTGGGATAATTTTGTGGTCGACGCCCAAATTTTGAAATCACCTCCACTGCAGATGACTTGCTGGTGCTCGAAACAATGTTATCCGTTTCGCAAGTTTGCACGAGCTAATTACGAGGATGGTATCACTCCGTATAGACAAATAGTGGATACGTGTGGTTCAGGTTCAGCAAGCAGCTCTTTCTCTCGCCGCTCTGCTGCCAGAATCCTTTAAACAATGTGTCGGCCCGCTCGCGTTCGTTGAATTTCAATTACGTTTTATATGTTTTGTAACATTCGCCACCGACGACGACGACGACGACCCGCTGACATGCCGCCCTCCGCCATCGCCGAAGAGTGAGGATAGTAGAGTAAGCATATTGCTAGGAGGATACAGTTTTGGGGGCGGCTAGTAAACGCGACAAGATGCGGCATGCAAGCTCAGTTACATACATTAGGTCGTTACTCGAACTTTCAGCAACTAACTAACCCAACTATCGTATAGGTTATGCATCGTTTTCGAGTTGGGAACTTTCAAAATGTACAGTTTTGCTTTCACACCGAGTGTAATTACATTTGTTTCGTGTTTGTGATACTCATATCAGCATCCACAAAATGGTATCCCAAATGGGGATGGGTTTCATTCAGTTCTAGTTGAAGATTTTTTTGATTGGGTCATTTTTGAAAGGTTTACCTTTGGGGTTTTTGAAGGTTTGTAGATATCTTATAGCAAGGAAGAGTGGTTCCAAAAGATTTGGTAGTTATTGAAGTGGTCCTAAAGCCATGACCATTAATCTTCTGGTCTTTATAGATCTTTGATGGTTTCGAGTCAATGAGATTACAAAAAAATTGTAGATAGGACTTCTCCAAAGTTTTGAATTGCTATAGAGTCGAGATATTTGGAACCCTTTTATGGTCACTCTTAACTTAATCCTTTGTAGGTTCCATAATAGTTCAATAACTTGTAGGTTCTTGGAACCATTCTTGGTCTGCATTCTGGAACCATTCCTTTGACCATCCATTTAGTAACCATGGGTCCATCCATACAAAGCTTTCTAATAATCTTTTTTCAAATTGCTCAGTACAACTTATAGGACAACTCTTTTCAATAATCAGTGATCCTCAAACGAGGAAATATTTACTCTTATCATATCTATACATATAACCATTAATTTTCTGGTCTTTATGGATCTTTGGTGAGTTAGAAGCAATGAGATAACAAAAATATTATAGATAGAACTTCTCCAAAGTTTTGAATTGCTATAAAGTCAAGATATTTAGAACTCTTTTATAGTCACTGTTATCTTAATCCTTTGTAGGTTCCATAACAGTTCAAGAACTTGTAGGTTCTTGGAACCACTCTTGGTCTGCATCCTGGAACTTATTTTTTGACCATCCATTTAGTAACCATGGGTCCATCCTTGCAAAGCTTTCTAATGAACTTTATTCCAAATTGTTCAGTACAACTTATAGGACAATTCATCTCAATGGTCAGTGATCATCAAACGAGGAAATGTTTACCCTTATCGTATCTATACATATATGTGTGCTCGAAGTGAAAACCCAATAAAAGCAAATGGGCACGTGCTCGGATCCATCACCCGAGGAGCATGCAAAACGCACCCAGGCGGTTTGCAAACGGACCGCATCGAAATTCTCGTCATTCGATAGTGATTTTCATTTTCATTGTCCCGCAGCGTCAAGCTTCGTCATGCATGACGGCCGCGATCGACCGCACCACCCATGATGGTGATGGTCGGTGGTGTTCGTTGCCTCATCCTCTGAATCCCAACTTGTGGCCTTCTGCCGCCCCCGCGATGGGATGGGAAGTTCTTGCTGCTGGATGGCCATCATCCCAGTTCAGAATCAGGGATTTTTATATAGAATACGTGACCGCACAATGTCGAATAGTAAACGCTACAAACCACAAAGTCTGGCGCGCTCCGTGATGAAAAAGACATGAGTATGCGAGGCGATGCGAAGAGGACCGGGAACGATCCATCCGGATTGCACGTCACGACGCGACGCGTGGACCACGACGGCCTCATCTTGAGGAATCTTTGGATGGTGCGCATAAAACTCGCCCGACTTATACATATATATATAAAATGCGAGGCCATTTCCTGTCCGAAGTCCGAAGAGCCAATACACCAGATATCATTCGGGATATGAATGCCTCCGATGACGAGATTTCCGCAAAGGTACAGGGTGTCCCATTTTGATCTTCTGGTCCAAGTTGGACAATTAGCAAAACTTCTCCTTTGATTCTGAAATTTTTTGACCACCTCTAAGCTAGTTGCCCATTTTGGGCAATCCCGATTCTGATGGGTGCACCACTATTCCTAGAGTGGGTTATCATCACATGGTATACACCATTCTGTCTGGAGTGTAGCAAGAGAGAGCAGTATTAGTTGGAAACCTCAACATTAGCTTCATAAATCATCCACGGTGTAAGATTCAGTGGATAATCGACTGTCCAGCGAGCTGTCCAGCAGCCTCGACATGTCCCGGCACACATTCGGCCAACCCGCGCGCCACCAACCCATTCGCCACCGACCGGTTTGACATTTATTGAAAGTATTGATTGTACATACTGATATACCTCGAGGGTGGTTTGCTGCCCGACCAACATTCATGGCTTTTACCTTGACGTCCATAATGTCACCAGCTCGACATTTCGGACCATGCCCCAACACCTGTACCTACACCCAGCACCACCACTGCATGATAATAGTAATTAATTATCGCCTCTGCTCGTGTTGCGTCCGTGACGTGAAAATTGTCTTCATTAGAACCACCGCCGCGAAAGGGCTTACTTAATTTCCATGTCGGCAGACATTACTCATTCAAATATGACGGCGGGGCGACGCCTTTTGATTTGGGTCGTTTTACAAACTGTCAATGTTGATGAAGGTTGCCCCGATGTTTTAACGTAATTAGATGCGAAGACATCATTCGGAAAGTGCCCTTGAGATTTTTCTGCTCGACGTGTTCATCTCTTGTCATGCGATTAGAGAAAAACAAGCCCAATCGGTGTGGGAGTCATGGATTTGGGGATAATTTGGGTTTTTGTATTTATATTCAAATTTTGGGAGAACAATGGCAATGGGAACCTCTTGGAAATCAACGGAGCATAAAATGCAGAAACAACACGCATGAATGCGAGTTTTATTTGAGGGATGGTTACTCGATGGACACACTGGTCCTGGTGGTGTTGGTGGTGGCTAGCAGTTTCCTTCAATTCCGGATGGTTTCAGGGGGTTTGGGGAAATGTCGGAATGGCTAATGCAATGGTGCTACATCAATCTCCGGGTTCGTATTATCTCCATTCGACCGTCGTATCGTGCGTTTATATCGGATATCTATCTCGGTTTACGTACGGAGACGCATACAAAATGCCGATTATCTTTACGCATTTCCTCCGAATTGGTTCCAATTGTGAGTTGTTCCTCATGGCTGACATGATGTAAGCCTCTCTGGTGATTTGATAATGTCAGCATGATAGTATCCAAATAGCAACCAGAAACATTCTTTCCTAATTTTGAAGATGATATTAAAAGTATCCTTAAGGGAGGTCCATGACCTTTAAGCTAAGGTATATACCAAGTCATCTTGCTGACTATAAGAACCTGGTTCTAACCTTCATAGGTTCTTAAGTCCTATGAACCTTAGGACCTTTTGGACACCTCCTATAAGAACCTGGGTCCCAAGATTGTACATAAAAAGGTTAAGTAACTAATTGGTCCAAACTGGTCCCCTTATATTTCAACCCAAAAGACCATTCAGGACTGCACCTCTTTCCAAGTTTATCAACCACTGGATATCTTACATCTTAGAGTATAATGAACTCTAGAAAAACGTGATATCAAGATGTAAAAGAAAATGCACCACTATTATTTTTTTTTGGTCTTCTTCTGCTCTTTGATTTCTTAGTGGTCTACCCATAATTAACAATCTCCTCCGAGAATGGGCCAACAGTTAGCGTTGGAAATGCAGAGCACAAGATGGAAAAACGCGTGCACAGATTAATTGCGCTAATTTCCTGATAGCGGATTTCCATTGTTAGCCAGTGACAAGCATTATTTTCCCGAGGCACATTCCTGCGGGGCATAGCGACATGGCGCATTATCATGCCGCTCTCTCAAAACGGGACGCCCTCCTTTTCCGGCATTGCTCACGCAGAAAACAAACCGAATCGTCGTCGTCGTCGTCGTCGTCGGCGGTGGTGGCTAACAAACAAACCGGGACCCAGGACTCGACCTTCTGAATACAAATTGCACGAATGTAACCGTATGTCTGCGCCGTTTTCGTCTTCTTGTCGGGGCTGTTGGGACCATCACCCACACAGTCGTTTTTCACCCACCACGATGGTGGAATGAGCCTGTAGCGCGTCCCAAGTAAATTTCCTGCGTTAGATTAATTGAATCACTGGAATATGTCCACTTTATTCCCGGCCGCTTCAGCCTCCGTGCAAAAAACGAGAGACAACGTCGTCGTCGGAACGGCGTCACCAGCGACGTCCTGCCGCCTCGTTATGCTTTTTTTGTATTATTTATGACCTGTGCATCTGTAGTCGCATATGAGGTTGAATAATAGCCGCTAGGGTACGAAGCATTGGGAGATGTCAGTCGGACAATTTGGCCTCGTGATGAATGCTAAAATTCACCCTCGACTGTGTTGGTGCCCCCATAGGTGACATTTTTTTTTTTTTTTGGCCGGGGACAGTTGTCTCATGGCAGTTGCCCGGATGTTGTCCCACTTGAATTTTGAATGGGATTGTCGTGCCCTTCAATTTTGGGTCTCCCCTTTTTTTGTATGGTTACTAATTCAATGATTGGGTTTTTGGATCAAAAGAGCTTAATTGAATATCTACCCTTGGATTGGAAGTCAATACCAGAACCAGAACCTCTAAAAGTTCATCGACCCCAAATTTTCTTAAATTCTTGTTGTGTGTTGATGTCACTTTACACTTCTGACCAATTCTGCAATCTCCGAACCAGAGCAACCTTAATTGTTAAATTTACTGCCTTGAAAGACATCCCACAGGGACTTTACGTCTCTTAACGCTTTTTGTTGACTTTGGGGATTTGACTCAAATCAAAGCTCATGGTTCATGGCTCATTTCCAACACCCCAGCTACAATTTTGGCATCATTATTGTTATATGGTCACATATGCCCTTTTGGGGACTCATGAGGCAGTCACCTACATTAGAATATTTAGAGAAGTGCTTAATTTAGCTCTATTCCAATATCAGCATTAGTGCAGCCGCACAGATGTCATTTTAAAACGGCATAAATTGCGTTTAACGGCCATGCATATAAACCGCATCAAGCGTAACGTGCGATGTGCTCTTTTTCACGAGCACACGAATAGAAATTCGTATACATAAATATATGGCAAATATATGAACAATGGATGGGATGTGTATATAGATATGGAGGAATCATTTATGTCCACCAACCCTCAACGTCGCGTCGGTGGTTCTCTGGCCGGCGCCGCCACCATTTTTATATATTCTGCTGGTGCGGCTGTTGTATTGTTGGTATATGGTGGTTCCGTATGGCATTCTGGATTTCCACAATCGTAAAAATTAGGGCTTTTTGTTGTGCGGCGCTCGTTATTCGTTTGCGAGCAGGGCGAGATTTACCATTGCTTTCCCGTTTTGTCACTCACTGGTTTGTGCACGGTGGTTGCGCCGTTTTTTTGCCAACATTTCCATCGCCGCGTTGCGTTGCGTTGCTTTGCGGCAACATTTATATTGTGGGTCACATTAAAATTTCATAACTCGTCCTCGCACCACGAATTACCACGTATAATGGCGCACAATAGGGATACCTTGCATATATGTTCCCAAATCAAGACCCCAATGATAAGGATTTTTTAATGATAATTGTAAATTCGTTTTAATTATATCCGCGAACTAGATAGAACAATATTTAATTATAAAAACAACTTTATAGTTTGAGATGTCTTTTACTAAAATTTATCCTTAAATTTACAATTTTCCGTCACATTTTCATTTCTATCTTATAGTCAACCTTTTGTTCTTGTTCCTTGTATTTGTAGTTGAATACAGAAAATCCAAAAATCTTTTGAAAGAAAACTAAAGAAGAAAATATCATTTTAGAGACTACCAATCTCACTAACACAGAAATGCATAAAACTGGAGTTTCAAATACTAATAGATTATAATCTCAAAATCTTTGATATATCAAAAATGAGATATAAAATTTCCGAAACCTTTCTTTCTCCAATATCTTTCTAAATGTTTCCAGTTGAATATCCAGTACATAAACAGATTTCCTAAGTAAGCAGTAATGATAAAGCTAAAATTTAATTTCCTGGAAAATATGGTGGTTGTTATAGCCTAAATAATATTATCCCATCTTTATTACGATACATCCGGGTCAAATATATCTTTAAAGCAACGAAACACAAGAAATTACCCATCATTTGACATTTTTTAGCAAAAATTGCTTCCAAGAGATCCCCATTTGGGAGATCGATCTCTAAATAAGATTTGCATTACACGATATTCCTGATTCGTGATAATATCAAGTGCTCAGAACTCAGATACTGAAACTTTGATCAGTAAGAACACGATTAAATTGGAAAATATTGAAAGTTTTTCCCTCCCTCGTCCGAACACGTCGATGCGATAGTAGAAAGCTTCAGCCTTCAGCAGCAATCTATCGATGTACGTATTTAAATATAGCAAGTCGACCGTGAGATTCCATCAAGTTTCAGGACGTTCCGGTGCAATTCAAGCGCGAATATTACGGCTTCGGCGATAACGCCGTCCGCACCACCACCACCACCATCAAAACCACCCTCAACACCCTCAGTCGATACACCACCATCAACCGGAACGTTTCTATCAGCTGCCCTATAGCTATCAGTGATTCTTCACGCGGTTGGTACTTGGGAAACGAAGATATGCTTCTTTGCTTTTCGCAACTTGAGAAGGCTTTGCAAACTTTCATTCCCTGATTTGTCCGCTATTACGACTCTGACATTCTTCAGCATGGAAATTTCATTTGGAGACAACAAATTTCCCTCCCATCTGATCATTGAAATCCTCTTGAGCGTTTGTATTAAAGGTGCAATTTCAATTTGTTTGCAATCATTTATGTATCGCCTGATTACGAATTTAGCGCGTTTTCGTTGGAATAAAGTGCCCCGTCGATTGCCATCTGCATAAATTCCAAAGAAACGCTACCAAATTGGTAGCAAGTGGTTGGGATCCAAAGACCAAAAAGCTTTCCGTCCGTATTACATATATATGAGTTTCGTATCTATTTTTTCTTGTGCTTCCCTCCTCTCGTCTACTTCTTTATGTACGAGCCAGCAGCAGCTCCTCCAGACGGGGGCAGCCCTCTCTATCTGATATACCCGAAGACGTAATTTCGCTGAAATTGCTCCCGGATGCCCGGCCAAATCAACCACCCGCCCACTGACCCCCCGAACGCGAACGGGCGGACAAGAACGACTCCTGCATCCTTCGTGGTATCTTTCATCTGACTCGACCGAAGCCGGAGAAGAGAAGGATCTTTGGGAAATGTATCGCCATCGAGTCGCCCGGTATTTGCTTAATAATGAACAAAAGTGCATCTGAGGACACCCCCGAGTTGCTTGATTAAGTCTGCACATCCCTCCATTGTCCATCCATTGCTCGTGTCACTCATGATGCAATTCTTTCGTGATGCACCAAGTCTTTACCCTTAATCGTCCTTTTTCGGGTTTAATGAACGAAGATCCTTGTGTGATATCTCTGGTTTCAACTTGGAGTTTTTAGATCTGGGATTTCTTAAAACTTAAGATGTCATTTTTGAACCATCCCCCAAAGACTTGTCACTCTGAGACGTCGACCTGTATTTAGAACCACTCTTCGTATGAACATTTTTTAAGATGACAAGGGACGTATTTTTCTTGGAGAAAATGTAATCGTCATTTTGCACATCAAAGTGTGCAAATTGAATGGAATCGCTCGGTGAAGAAAATGCTCTGTAACTATGGACGTAAGAAAACAACATGTGTAGGTTGTTTCCGGTGGCGGTTCTTAGGACGAAGATGATGCATGTGACAGGACATGATGACAGGATGATGATCGTTTTATTAGGCTGGCTAATTGTTTGTGTCGTTTCGCAAAACGAGTGACTGGCGGCTATCTCGACGAATTTTGTCAAATGTCACACAGAAAATCTCATCTCTGAAGGAAAACTTCTTGTACATGTATCTGACACAACCAATTTTCGTCCTTGTTTGTCCCTTGTAATGATATTTTTAAAACAACAACAATGCATTTAATGAAATGAAATGTGAAAAACAATTACAAGCTTTTATATGAATTATTTCCGCTGCAATGTTGATATTGATATAGCGATGAATTGTTATTAATTAAATAATAAAAGCCGAAAATTTTCGCGTTCATCTTCATACGCGCTGCGGGGGTGATAATATGAATTTATTCATGTTTGCCAAGCCACGTGAAATACCTTAATTTCTGGCTGCATGCGAAACGAACCAACCATCAAGCTGCGGGGGTGGCGGTGGTGGCATAGCTCGAATATTACATGAATATACAATATAATATAATATTTCCGTGCTGTAACTTAAAGGTTTACACTTGTTGGCTTCCCCTCGCGGCGTGTGCCTTCGCAAGGAGCGCAGGATTGCGCAAGGAGCAAGAAGGACTCTCTGGATGAGGGCATGCTGCGAAATATGTAAATAAGAATTTTGATAAAACAAATATTTTCTTGCTGGTGGTGCGCGCTCGTTTGCCTCCTGCTCTCTGCGAGCTGAACTTTGGCGAATTTCGTTCGGGATGGCGTTTTCATGCGGTTAGGCAATGACTTTAAATTATAATTTCTTGTTTATTTGGCTAAAGAATTACGGAATGTTTATCTTGGTTCTGGATGTGTGTACCACCACTAACGGTGTGGTTGTTCATATCTTCTGAAAATGAAAAGAACATTCTGAAGATCTAAAATTGAAAATATATCTAGTTGCAAATTTTGATATGAGGAAGTTGCTATCAGTAAATCCAAAAAATACTGCAAATGTGTGAAAAATTTTCTGGGAAAGGTTTCAGATTTTATTAAAGGACTTATAAATATAAATTTGATCCTTTGAATTACAGTAAAATTTTGTGGAATGGGAAGTAAAATTCTAAGAGTAAATCCAAAAAAGTCTATTGCTAAAAATTTCTGCAAAAAATTTCAAGAATATTATGAAGGACTATTATCTATAATTAAAAATATCATCTTTATTTTGAATGCCATCTTTCAGAATACCAAAGTATTTAGTATATTCCTAAATTTAGGTGTTAAAGCTGTTGATGATCAAGAACAAAAAAGAGAAGATTTTTCTAGAAAATTAACGTTCAATATTTCGTGGAAATGACATTTATTCAGTTACATAATTTACTAAATATTGATGAATAAAATCAGTTCTTTGTAACTAAAATGTCATCTAAAGTTTAGCCAAACATAAAGTTAGCAATACATGCAATTTCGTAGAATGGTGAAAAACCAAAATTCATTTTCAACTCCAGTCCTGCCCTCAATATATAGAGAAAACTTTGTGATTTTCCCTTAATATATTTGATCACGCGATTGCAAAATATCAACTGAAACGGTCATCCACCATTGAAAATGTGCCAATATAATGTACAATATTTGGGTCGTTACTTTCAAAATTCATATATCTCCCCAGATAGAAGATATATTTCTTGAAGAAATTACAAGTAAATGTAATTTCTATCGATAAAACATGTAATTCATTTCATTTACTTTTCACTATCACAATTTCCAATCTTAATAATAATTGCTCTCATCAAATAAATTATTCATCCAATATCTGATAACCCTCTCATTTAATGAGTAATTTTTATCAGTTGTAATTAATTCGATATCCTAACAATTTGTTGCGAATTTTCACAACTTAAACTAAACACTTTTACAAATTTCTACAACTTGCTACATTTGCTGTACGCATTTTATTTTATTTCACGAGCAGTAGTCGTGAAAAGTGCAGCGAACCGAAATAAAAGTTTCACGTGTGAAAATATTATGCATGCTTTGCGGCGAAATTGTACGTTTCATAAACGTACCACCAACATTCGAGTAAAAAGTTTCAACTTTTAATGTGGGCCTCACACGCCAGCCCCCCGAATCGCGAGATACATTACGAAAATGTTCGAATAATTGCGCGAATGTGGGGATGGAAAGTCGTCAAAGTTTTACCACATTCTCGTTGATTTTGCATATTTTCCGTTCCATTCCGTTCGTTACTCATTTGCCAAGCCATCCGTCCCCTCATCATCTCTTCGCGAAATTCACCTGTTTCCTCCTCGTGCAAAGTGCAAAGTTTGCAACAAGCCTTTTGATGCGTTCCTAATAACTATCCAACTTCTAATCTCCTCAAAAAACGAAATCCTACTGGATATTTATTACATCTACATTTGTTGTACACTTTGTTTTCAAGTCTAGTGTGAATCTATGAATTTCATGAATTTTACATTTTTCAATAAGAACTATATTTCGGATCAATACTTGAAACAATGTTTCAGACGAGAAATGAAAGTGTGGGCGATTTCCATTGTTTTCAATTCACATTTCGATGCATTTTCAATTTATTTTTCTCGCACATAAAAGTAGAATGTGTAAAATGTATGAAGAGAAATATGTAAACCACGATTTTTCGAGCCATGATGCCAGACGAAAATTATTCAACATCTCGAGAGCTTATTTATTAATTTTTTGATCAATGCCAATCATTTTCGTTTTTCATATGAAACGAGATTACTTTATAATGAAAAATGAATGTTGTTGGGTATACATAAAGAGAAGATGTGGAAGTTGATGATGTTTGGCGTGGGAAGTTTTGATTGACAGAATAATAGGAAATACAATTTTTAAATTGCATTAAAGCTCGTTTTCTCTAATGGCGCCGTTTAAACAATATGTGATCATTTAGTTTAGATCGTCTAGAGCTTTTATCGGCTTTGTTTTTGTTGGCGAAAAAATATATTGGAAAAACATTATCTACCTGTCAGAAGCAGGTTCCCTAGGGAATTATAGGAGTTTATTAACGTTGCAAAGGTGCTAACTTT